>JAHDVE020011013.1:0-152303 GCA_022606495.2 Halesus radiatus
TCCACATAAAAAAACAATTTGGGAAAATAATTTCCCTCAGGGCCTATGTCATCTTTGGGAATGCTATGCGGAAGTTCTTTTTGAGGAAAGGAAGAAATAAACATAGGCCTTGATGAGACCCATATTGTAGGAGGGAGAAAACACAGGGGCCAGCAAATCATTTCACAGCCGAGCTGTTGTAATAAATGTCAACTGTTAACAAATCTGGGTCGCGTGTTTTACGTATTTCCCGAAGTATGCACCGGTGCCGGAGAGATAAATGATGCTCACATGCGCTTTAAATATTGTAATTCGTTTGTTAAGATAGGGGAATATATCAAACGGACCGCTCGTTTTTCAATTATTTTCTTTTAATTATATTCTACATAACATGTAGAGGGTTAACATAAAAAATACAAATAAATAACAAAGGGTAAATACCAACCGTCGAATAACAGTGTGGAAGAATAAGTTGGTATACAAGAGAAAATTAAGTTTGGGTCAAATGAAAACGAAACAATGACTAAGGCTTTCAGAAAGAGAGAAGTGAATAGAAATGTTGAATTAATAGATAACAGGATATACGAGAAATTTTGAAATGTTCTGCAGACTATCGCTAATTACGTCAATTAGCTTCAAGAGGGAAAATTTTGCGTGGTTAATTATAATTTGGACATCATTATTGTAACGATGTTCATTTAATTTGTCTATTTTTAAGTATTCCAGGCGTTTTTTATAGACGATACCAGTATGCATATTCCGCTTCTAAATAATATTGCCCGAGTTAGTCTCTTTGAACTGATTCGATCCTTATTTTGTGATTCTCATATATTGGACTCCAAACTACAGAACCGAATTCACGAATGCTATGAATTTATGGATGTGACAATTAATAAACATTGAGTTTTTGAATGGTTTGGTGACTCGATACAGAGCTTCAAGAAACGATGTGCCCTGGACACCGTGTTTTCTATGTATACGATTATTTCTCGTATATAGAAATTAAAATGAAGCTTCCTGTCGAATTAGATTCCGAGGTTTTCAACATTGGCAACAGAATCAATTACGATTTCTCGTAAATTTATTTTCGAAGGCTGTTTGATAAGGATTTTTTGAAAAGGGAATGAAGGAAAATTTTTTGATATTCAGACATTTTATATTTAGAGAGCATCATTCTGAAGAAATAAACAATCATTGAGGTATTTAATCTGGCGAAATACTTTTAAATTCTCTGCGAATAGGAGAGATGAGTAATTAATAAATATCAGAAACAGGAGTGGATCAAGATTAGATCCTTGGGGAATGCCGCAAGTAACTAAAGTGGGAGTTGATATAAAGCCATGTAATACTACTGACTCCCGTAATAGATGTAGGAATCTATCCACCTCGGAAAATCTCCACGTATTTCTACTAATAATTATAAATAGGGCGTTAATAAATAAACGAATCATTTATGTTTTTTTTTTGGTTTTTTTTTGTTTCGTTTTGTTTTTTTGTTTTTTTTTTTTTTTTTAAGGAGAAAATACAGATACAGACATATCCATATTTAAAATGTGGACAACTCGCCTTCGTCCTAACTATTTTTCACTGATTAATATTATACAGTTAAATAAGCCTTTAAAATAATATTTAGACAGGTTAAGGAATTGTGTTACACAGAAACAATTTGAAAAAGTGCACAATATCTAAATAAAGTGACAGAAGGTAAAAAAAACTTTACAAATAATATTTACAAGAATGTAAAGGGAAAAAATAATGATCAAATTAAAAGTATTGTTATTCAATGAAATAATAAAAAAAATACACAATACCTAAACACTGTTCGTTGAGGTTTGTTTGTTTAATATTCTTATATGAAAACAGTTTTCAATTTTCTATTAAAAGTACTGCATGTATCAAGGAATATGTCGGGATCCATTAAAGTTTGATTGCATATCTCGCACATTCTTCTGATTGGATCCCTGACACCAGCATTTGTGCGCGTCCGGCTAATGTGGAATAAGTCGTTAAACCTAGTTGTTCTGTTAAAAATTTGATGTAAATCAAATTGAATAATATTATTATTAAGTTATGCAAGTATTTTTAGTTTTTATTATTGTGACAGCTGTTTCGGCGTTTAAGGACATTTTAAACCTGTCAGAAAAAACGTTTCAAACAGTTTGAAAATGGCCTTAAACGCCGAAAAAGATATCACAATAATAAAAAACTAAGAATACTCGCAGAACTTAATAATAATATTATTAAATTTTATTTACATTAAATTAAAAAAAAATAATAAATGGAGTTCTACGAATTAAACAAAAAAAAACAATTAATAACTTGTTGTTATGGGTGGTATTTTGAAGTTTATTAGTTGGAGTAAGGTAGGACATTTGATAATGTTATTGCAAACTTTATATAGGGTTATGAGATCAAGGTATGTTCGCCGGTTAGAGAGGGTGGAGACATTATAGATGGAGAGAATATGTACGTAACCCTTATTAGGTGCGCTCATTCTATAATTAAGGCAATGCAGAAATTTCCTTTGAATACTTTAAATTTTGTCTTTGTAAATACAGTAGAGTGGAGTCCGTATGAGGGCGCAGTATTCAATTTGAGAATGTACCTGAGTAGTTGAGTAAAGGAGGAGGTAGGTTTCAGGTTTTCGAAATACACAGTTGTTTCTGATAACAAAGCCTAGCATGCTGTAAGCTTTATTTACAATATTATTAATGTGCACATCGAAATGAAGTTTTGAATCAAAAAGTAAGCCTAAGTCTCTTATACTGTATACGCGCTCGAGTGAGTAGTTACCAATATAATAATTGTGTGTGATAGCGTTATGATTTTTAGTGAAGCTTATTTGTTTACACTTGTTTTAACTTAGATACAATTTATATTCATTGCAAAACGCTTCAAACCTTACTAAATCTATTTGGATGAGCAGACAATCATTTGTATTTCTATCAACGGCAAATATTTTTATGTCATCAGCGTACAAGAGAAACAGATGCAAAAAACATTTAGTAACGCTATTGATAAAAAGTATAAATAACAGCGGACCCAGGATTGATCCCAGTGGCACGCCAGAGGTAACTGGTTCCCACCAAGAAGTATGTCCTCGTAAAGATACAGCTTGTTGTCATTTTGTTAAGTACGAGACAAATCAACGTAATAAGTTTCCCCAAATTCTGTTATACATATTTTTTTAATAAGAATTGGTGGTAAACCTTTTCAAAAGCTTTTTAAAAATCGCAATAAATCGAATCTACTTGTTGTCCTTGATCCATGCTGGTTAAAAAAACGTTGGAATAAAAAAGTAAACTACTGGCGGTATACTTGCGTTTGACGAATCCCTGTTGTTGGTCTATAATTTTGTCGGCAAGCTGGGGATATACATTGTCATGTACAAGTCTTTCCAAATGTTTAGGGATCGCGGAGAAAATGGAGATCGACCAATAGTTTTCCACTCTTTGACACGAGTCTCCCTTGCGGACCGGTATGATATAAGCTAACTTCCACCTGTCAGGTAAAACCCTTCACTCAGACATTTATTAAATATTATAGTAAGAGGCACACACAGTGACGGTGCAGCAGATCTAAGGAAAAACACCGGTATTCCATAGTGACCCGCACCCTCGTTTATATCTAGTGCCTTTAAACTTGATTGCACTTCTCTTTCAGTTAGTTCAATTGTGTGAATGTGCGTAAGTTCGGGGTCATGGACTGATTCAAGTTAGTCGATGTCGATGAGAGAGACCCTGGTAATTTATTAGTAGGGTTTACAACAACCTTGCTCTTCACATCGAGGTATGCCACTGAGTTTGCTATGACTCTTCTGGGGAGTATCGTGATTTAAACAGTCTTTTGCCTTCAATTCAAAAAGCTTTCCCGGACGTCAGGCGGCTGGCCGGGAGGTTTGCAAGGTCACTTTGAAGTGGAATGTTACTATTCACGGCCGTTTTATATTCCTTGAGGGTTGCCATCTCTCGTCTTACAGTGGGTAGTGTGGTAATCGGGAGGACAGGAAACCATTGTAATGAGGTGGAGGGAAGCGTTCCACTCACTGTGCGGATAGCAGTATTTTGTTGAACGTCGATCTTCTATATTTGTGCAATTCTAGCCTACACTGGAACATATTATTCCGCCACCGAGTAGACCAAGGCAATCGTAGCTATCTGCATTGTATTTGCACGTAACGAACTATACGTCAGGCTTCTGTTGAGTGTTATACCAAGATACCGAGGAATACATGAAAAATCCTCTGTATATTAATTGCTCAGGTGAAAGGCAGCTGCAACTATTTTTAATTTCCAATCGGAGTAGTATTGTTCCATGAGGTCGGAATTTAGGTAAATTTTAGCTGCAACTATTTTTATTTTTCAATATGACAATTAGATCGGAATCTACGTAAATTTTATTATTTCAAAGCCCTCCGAGCCACTGGAGTTTGTACGCCAAATAAAATGCTACATGGACTGTACTGTCATCCGATTAATAATGAATTTGGTTTAAACGACAAAATGTCATTGATGTCCAACAAAAATAAATTCGGAGACAGAGCCGATACCGGTGGGTCACCAGCATTTATTGAATGTAATGAAGAGATGGGATATTATCTTTGAGTTAACTTACCGACGACCAGCAGGTAGTCCACTTAGCTGATTATGGGGTTGGTGTTGACCTGGCACTTGAAGAAGTCCTGGTACTCCTGCTACACCTAGCTTACGTGGTGCAGCCAGGTCATGGCGTTGTGGTACGATACGCTAAACCTCGGCAGGTGCAAAATCACGTGCCGGTATGGTAAGGATCGTCTGACCGTCTATGTGGATCCGGATCAGATGAATTCATTTGATCATTGTTGGATAAACTCACCGACGACCTGCAGATAGCCCACTTGGCTAATCATGGGGTTGGTGTTGACCTGGCACATGTAGTAGCCCCGGTCCTCCTGCTGAACCTGACTCACGTGAAGTAACCAGGTCATGGCGTTGTCGTGCGACACGCTGAACCGTGGCAGGCGCGAGATCACGTGGCGGTGGATGGTCAGGATCATTTGACGGTCTATGTGAATCCAGGCCACCTGCAATCAAATGCGGAATTTACAAAAAAAACTAACTTTAGTAATTTATTCCACCTTTAAAACGGGTTTAAAAAAAATACTGGCACTAAAGTTAAATAGTGAACTTTGTTAATAAATATGGTTGACTTGAGTTCTTCACTTTTTTAGATGGTTTTTAATTTTTAATTTTTTTTATTTAATAATGAAATGTTAAATTATTTAGGTAGTATTAATTAACCTTAACCTATTCCCGTAATTATTACATCATAATTATATGATATAATAAATATCGCAAACAAAAAATAACATTAAATGATAAATGAATTAAAATAAATCTCACTATTCATAATATTGAGGAACAACTCATGATGGATCGACAAGCTTTTGGCTTCTTTTGTATTTACAAGGAGTTCTAAAATAATATTAAAAAAATACCTGTGGATTTGGCGGCTCTGTTTTCAGTTTATCAAATTACCACTATTAAATGAAAATGAGTCAACTTGAAGGAAAATGGAGGGGTGAGTAGGAAGTAGCAACAGGTGAACGAAAATTATTTTTATCGTTATTCAAAATATTTTCACATATCGTTATTCATATATATTACATATTGTTACTGCCTTGACCAGGAGCGAGGGTGATGACGTCAGAACTTGTCCGAAACGATAATAAAATCAGTTTAAAAAATTCCAGTATGATTTGTAAATGAATTCTACGTATATAAATATTACGTACATATTTATTAGAAATACCTGCTACTGATTGATATCTATAAAGACAGTTATTTTTACGGTGTCACTGTAAAACTGAATAATTTTTAGTATTAAAAAAAACAAAAATGCATTATTTAATGATTATAGTGTACTTTATTCTGCAAATTTATTGCAAACCTATTTTTATAATATTCAATGCACTTTCCGCAAAGGGGTTTCTTGCAATTATTACAGGATTTTGTCTTTTATTTTTTATTAATTTGGCAGTGTTGACTTTTACTAGTGGGCATATTTTGATATTCGTATACTCTGCCCTTAGTTCTCCAATAAGCCGTAGAATAAAATGTTTGTCATATGAGAACCGGACGTTTGTACGACTAGTTCTTGAGTTCGCCAGCCTGGCTGTAGAACGTTTTGACGGCCTCTATGTTTTATTCCTCCTACAACATGGGTCTCTTCAAGACCTCTTCTCAAAAAAAACCCTCAATACAGAATCCTCAAAAATGACATAGGCCTCGAGAAAATATAGAAATAAAGATTAAGTTAATATTAAAAATAAAAAATAAAACAATTTAAATGTCCATTTAGTTTTTTTTATTTATTTGGACAAGTATCGTGCTATCATCGAATTCCCATAGAAAGCTGTGGTCTAGGAAATACCATCTAAATTGTCCTCAAAATAATTACTTAATTTCTGATTTCGCTGATGTATCCCCGTGGTAAAGTGAAGGCTTGTTGGCTATTAGCACACTCTCTTCCAGACTTCCATAATATATGAAATAAGAATAACATTACACATGAGCTGAGGAAATCCCCAAAACTACCAAAAACCTCAACAATTTTTTGAAATATTTATTTACACAAATACAGTAGCTATTTTCCTGTGAATATGATAGAACGATAAAAATTAACATTTTACTATTAATTGTGATGCAACATAATTTCTTATAACAACTTTCTGAACATAAGTTGTCTCCGAATTCGCCTACAGAAACCTGTAGACGAATTCGGAAATAACTTATGAATACATCAATTAATTGAACTATAAAGAGTTCGTTTTGTCAAAAAAAAACTACATCAACACTTTACATAGTCTATTGTAGTCGTGACTGGGTAAGACAATAGCCTTATCCAGTCGAATCGTCAGCCATTTTTCATTTTTCCATTTAGTTAGTTCATTTTCCGCTGTTTTAAAAATGGCGCTAAACTCAGTGTTGTCAGCTGACAAAATTGCCCTAGCCCTCCCTACTTATCCAGTCGCGTTTTGTAAATTGCTGGTTTTTTAGCAGTGTTTACTCGTCTAATAATAAGTTGTTGGAGAAGAAGAAGTTTATCCGATTCCTTATGAAGCTCCGGAAGATAGTGAGATCAATGAAGATAATCCACCGGAGCCACCTAGAGAGAGAATTATCGTGACATGGCCAGGTCGGTACATATGAATATTTTTTTCTGGCAACCCGGGCGTTTATTATTTTAGTTTATGTATGTGTACTAGCGTAGACCCGTGAACAATCAAAGGATATATTTTTTTTTAAATATAATTTTTTTTAAATAAAAGTTTTGTGCGCACGAGTGAGACATTTTCAAAATTGGAACTATGTACATCTCAAAAAATTACAATAATTATATTTTCCAATCCAGATAACCAATTCAGTACTTACTTACCATTAATATATTTTACAGGACGATTATCTTTATTCTGTATTTGCAATGCGTCAATGACCAAAATTTCTCAGTTTCTTTGCAAGCCAAATTACAATACGTGATTTCTAACGGGTAACAAAACAACAATATGCATTAGCCTTTATATACATTTGGATGTATTTATGTATGTTTTATTGTTACAAAGTATCTCAGCACTGGAATGAGATGGTTTGAATTAAAGTGTAAAAATAAGGTAATTTTTTTTAATAATAGATACTTAAAAAAAATAATTTATATAGAAATAAACACTTATAAATAAGGCAATGTATCATTAGTTTATTCAAATACCATAGAAATAAACAATATCCCCAGCTTCTGATATTTTCCATACATTGAGATGGCAACATCTTCCGCTTACTGTGATAGTAGTAGGAGATTTTTAAATATTGTCAGGTTATTCATAACCCGGCAATACGTGCCCTCTAACGGCCCGTGATGTAAGAATTGATTTTCTGTGAAATATATTCTTAATAATTTATAGAAATCGAAAATTCATAAAATAAATATTTGGTATCCAAATTATTTATTTTAACCTAGTTTACTGCTTTTTGGCTAATACATGGAAATATGTACCTTTTTTTGGTTTTCATTATAATGTTTGTACCCTTTAGATTTTCTGTGAAATATATTCTTAATAATTTATAGAAATCGAAAATTCATAAAATAAATATTTGGTATCCAAATTATTTATTTTAACCTTGTTTACTGCTTTTTGGCTAATACATGGAAATATGTAGCTTTCTTTGGTTTTCATTATAATGTTTGTACCCTTTAGATTTTCTGTGAAATATATTCTTAATAATTTATAGAAATCGAAAATTCACAAAATAAATATTTGGTATCCAAACTATTTATTTTAACCAAGTTTACTGCTTTTTGGCAAATACATGGAAATATGTACCTTTCTTTGGTTTCCATTATAATGTTTGTACCCTTTAGATTTTCTGTGTATTTTTTTATACCCCTGTTACCAATTTCGTAAACATTATTTTTTTTTCTTTATCTAAGGAATCAATCACTCTGTTGCTTGACATTATAATTTAAATGAAAAATGTTTTTGTTTTATGCCACTTGGTTTTATTTATATATATTTCTGCATTCGACCGGCTTCGGTTGGACTCAACCTTCTTCAGGAATGTAGACTTATAAACTTATATGTGTAAATTAAATTAATTTGTTCATTTAAAAAAAGTGAAATAACAAGTACTTTCTTAAATTTTACATATAGACCGTTATTAGTAACCTTCTGACAATCTGATATCAATTAGTTTAACGGGACTTTATTAAATATTTCTTAATTACATTATTAAAAAATAAAATAAATTAAAATAAGCAAAATCAATACCGAATTAAATAAAAAAATGTTTCCAAAAAGAGGGGATCACATAAAAGTTTCCTTATGTCTGGGCCAGTAAAAACTCCGTCTTTTAACTTGGCTTCAGACACTTTCGGTAACTTGGAACACAGATATCTGAAACAATCCCCATCTCTTGGCGGTGATTTGACAAACTGCTTTATGAGCCCCAATTTAATATGAAGAGATGGTAATAACACTTTTTCTGGGGGAATCAAGGTCGTATTGCTGACGTTTCTTTCGCCGGAGATTAAACTGTCTCGTGGTGGCCAGTCAGCTTTTGTCCAGTACAGCTGTCTCGCTCTACTATACCATAACCAAAGAAAGCAAGGACATTTTGTATAATCTCCCCGTTGACTCAATATGGTTAGTATTTTTAAATCTCCACAAACCATTCATTGATCCTCGTGATATTTAATTTTCCCAAGAATCATGGCCAAGTCACAAAAATTTTCTCCCATATGAACCGAGTGTCTCATAGGAAGAAATGAAAATACTTTTCCATTGTGTGCTTTGAGGCTACTTTTAGACGAATCATTGAATATGCGCCATTTTCATGAATCATATTATATTTCAACGCACTTCATGAGCCCATGAACATCATTACAATAAACCAGATTTCCCTCTTTGGAGAAAACCGAGTAAATTCTCTGTCGATGCCCGTACCACGAAAGTGAGATCCCAAATGACAGGAAGTTTTTGTTTTTTAGCCTTGACCCTAGCAATTTGGCTGCATCTTTTGAAATACCTTTACTGGGTCGTTGAGCTCAATCTGACAAAAAAGTTGAGGTATATCCTCAACAGAAAAATCTGAGCTAGATTCGTCCTGGGAAGCTAATGTGTCTGAGTCCTCTGACTCACTCAGGATGTCATCTAAATTCGAAGATGGCTGTGGAACTGGTATTTCAGAACGATGGGACACTGGACTAATAGCTGAGTCAAGGTTAGGGTAATATTACTGACTATCAACTTTTAACCTATAACACGATCATGTGACCTTCCTCCTATTGCTAAAACTACTTTACCCACCTCTTCCCACCACTACTCTCAACCTTTTTTTTTATTTTTTAGGCCAATTCCAGCTATAATTCATAGAATTAATGTAAGAAGTTTTCGTTTTAAGGGCATTTTTTAAATAAAAAAAGAAATATTAAATTTAACTAGAAATTTGCAACAACAAAAAAATTGACGTGATGGTATGTTTTTGATATTTTTTCGTTTTTAAAAAGTTGAAATCTATAAGAAAATGTATGAAAATCCTGTGCAGTTTTTTACTTTCAAACCCGTATAATCAACATCACCACTATCACCTATTATGTAGGTACAAACATACCTTATCATCACTATGGAGCAAAGTTTAAAATGCTGACCACATATAACTATTTAAAAACAGTACCGTAAAAATAATAAGGCATTTCTATTTAAATAAAATAACACAAAGCAACGCAGCGTAGAAGACTTCAAACAACAGCATTATAAAGGTACTATAGAATTCCGAGATGTAAATTCGGAATTCTTCGCGAGCTGGCACACGACGCACGGAACTATGTCAAGTGAATTTATCTTTATGTATTCCACTGTCAAGCGAATAATTGTAAAATCGATAAAGTTATTTCTGTTGAATTGTACGTATTTCATAAATTTTAAGTAGTACTATAATATCTGTGGGAAAGTATAAAACTTATTATTACCCAGATTGCGAGATCGCCGATAGGTACTGTATATAGGGGTATTCCCCCCAACGATTTTTTTGGGTAAATTTAATCAATAGTTACATGAAATATGAAGGAGCTTACCGATTTAAATTATATATAAGAGAGTGTAGAAACTCTTTTAGGTCCGTGGTAATAATGAAATCATTGTAGAGAGACGAGACCGATAGATCGACGCTGATTTGTTGTTACTCGTATGAAATAAAATAATACATTCGTGTACCATATGTTCCTAGGCAATGGTGGAACCCTTCCTTGCCGGTACTGACAACTGGCATTTGTCTCGAATTATTTCAACAACTCTGTACATGTACCAAAGACAGATTTTATGTTTTTGGTGTTCCTCAGCAATACCTACGTTTATATATTGGATAAAATAATTAAAATATATACGGTAAAACTGAACACTCACTCGAAGTTGGGAATTATAATTCGCTCAATATGAATTGGATGTAATATTAGACGAGCGTGCTTATTAGCAAACGAGTACTGAGCATGTTACCGATACATCTATTAAAGATCCGGGTAATCTACAATGTATTATGTAATCGTGCGGTTCCTGTAATAATGAACAATTCGTTTAATAGGCCTCCAAATGAAAACATTAAGACTGTCATGCTCAGTCGGAAGTAAGTTGATGTTTACTATCTAGTTCCCTTTTAACATATTGACATGGTTTTTAACGATATGCCGAACTATAGAAAAGGGTAAAAAGTTAACAGGAGTTCAATAAAAAGAGGTGTAAATAGAGACGAACCTTAGCATTTCAAATTATAAATATACATATACTGTGTCTACTGTGTGTTTATATCAGACATCAAATCCTGGAGGCACTTTCGGCGGCTGTCGGCCGTTTTATAGCTCTGTAGGTGATATATATCTCATTGTCTCTTTTCAAAGAGGGATTTATGGTTTCTTTCGGCATTTATACGAACCGTTTCAATGCGTAAGGGCGCTTTCCTTTCCTTTCATACCGAACTGACTCCTTCAAACATTATTGCAAACATCTACTTGCGAGGAATAATATCACGTGCCTTTAGGTAAAATAACTTTTCTTGGTTTTCCGTAGGCAGTTTTAATATTGAAATTAATATTTTTTATTTATTGTATTTCAATTGTGTTGTTTCATAGTTCTTTCACACAAATGAAGTATTGAATTCCGTAAGTCTATACTTAATCTTTAGGGCGCACAGTTTACACCCGCGCTGTACAAGTGGGTTCCCTACGGAGCGTCGAACATTTTTGATTACAAAACATCTTTTTTCAGAGATATCGACTTATTTTTTTTTTTTTTTTTACAGTAACTCCACACAGGAGACCAAGGAGGAAATAATTTCCCTCAAGGCCTATATCATCTTTAGGGATGCTGTGTGGAGGATCTTTTAGAGGATAGGAAGGAGTGAACTTGGGTCTTGAAGAGACCCATGTTATAGGATGGAGGAAACACGGAGGCCGGCAGATCATTCCACAGCCGAGCTGTTGAACACAGAACGAGTCGTAGAAGCGACCCGTTCTCATGTGACAAATGTCAACCGTGTGCAAATGTTGGGCGCGCGTTTGGCGTGTTTCCCGACTATGCACTGATGCCGAAGGGATCAATGACGCTAGTTCCTCGGAGCATCTTCCATTAAAATACCGGTAGAACAAGGACAGCATTCCCACCCGACGTCTGTGCTCCAAAGATTGCAACCCATTTGTTAAGATAGGCGAATCTATCAAACGGACCGCCCGTTTCTGCACAGAGTCAAGATTTTTTTCAGATATTTTGGGACTCCCGACCAGAGGTGGCTGCCAAATTCTACAATGGGGCGCACGATTTGTACAGGGTCAGGAGTTGTGTACTATTAAAGTATCTGCGTGCTCTGTACAATACGCCCAGCTTCTGAGAGGCTAACTTTACTCGGGTTTCGATGGAGCCCCCATACCTGAGCTGATCACTTAAGGTTACACCAAGCATATCAATGGAGGGCTTGTTGGGAAGATTGCTTCCATTAAAGGAGACTAGATTGTTTATATCTTTGCTAAAAAAGAACAACACTTGCTTATAAACTATCAAAACGTGGGCACGAATTACAGTGCTCAGTACTCCTGTTTGCGCCATCTTAATAATATATTATGGTGAATATCTCGGTTGTGTTTATACTATTGTCTACGTATAAAACTATGTGCGCATTGACATTTCCTAGACCTTTGTTTGCCGATATTCATAAACCCCGTTCGAGTAAACTTACGTCCCATCGGCTATTTATTGAAGCACCTTAAACGTACATATCCGTCATTGATATGCATAGGAAAGTGCAGCAAATATATTTGCAATCGTCGTTCGTTCGTTCGGGATCTTGGACCAAACTTCCCTGAGCCCGGTGTAAGGAAATAATCCCAAGACTTCGCTGGGAGGGTGGAAGGGTGGGTTTGCCTTCTTTAAGTATTCAAGCCGCATTCAACCCGCCATTCCCTCTCTTACTCCATATAACGAAAACGAAAAATAATATATTATGGATACTGATCTGTCTTTAAAGGCTGTTTGTTCAGTACGGCGTCTTTGGTAGTTCCTGCTATAGCCGACCTTTCCAAAAACTTCACTTCGGGATATATCCGGCGTTCTACATATTAAAAACGGTTTATTGATTTCCAAATTCTCGTAATGAGATTTTGAAAGGATGAATTACGTGGAAAGTTTCACGCTTTTAAACATAATTACCCAGTTTGTAAAGAATCACTATTTTGATACTATTTCCTCTGTAGGCAGCTAATAATAATATTTTATGATTTAGTGTAAATGAAAACCTTACTTATTTCGGGCATGAGTGGTAGTAAAAAAAATGTGGGTACCTACGCGGTAATTTTTTTCAGTATTTAAAAAAAGATTGCATCCCGATGGTCATTGTAAACCGTGTCGGCTTATTCTTAAGAACACCATAAGGTAAGATAAGGAAAGAGAAGATAAAAATAAAGCGCCTTACATTATTTCTAATAACACAACTATTTTCCGCGACGTAACAGAAGATGGCTGATTTGCCTTTTAAAATATGGGAGTCTGTTGATAAAAATGTGTGTATCGTCAGATTCTATATCATTATAGAATCTATACGTTCGAGACATTGGATTAAAATAGGAAATATTTTTTACTTTTATTTTATTTGGAAAACCGACAGATTACAATAATTATTATATATGGTAAATATATTTTTAAAAAAATAAACCAATAATAGGTTTTCACTCAAGTAATTGTTGTTTGTTAATGCTTTCGAAAGGCGCAACAGCTGTCACGCGTTGTAATAATTCCCTAGCAGAACTTTTTTTAATTGAATAATAATAGTTATTACAAGACTTTAAATAATTGTGCAGTTCTACAAAATAAACTTAAATACAATAAACAAAAAAAAGTATAAATTATTATGTATTAACATTGACAACAATTAAATACCTTACGATCATCAATCACTATGGAGCTGTTTAAAATGGTAATAAACCACATATAACTATTTTAAAATAGAGTACGAAACTTGAACTATTTATTATATTTAAGTTTTTAATCCACCAGGACTGGGTGGATGGTGCAAACCCAATCTGCTATATTAATAATATATTTAGCTGTTTAACTCAAATTCTGAATGAAGAACTACGTCGCTTTCCATCCATCCATTTCAATTTGGTATAATAGGATGGCGTGGCACTTATAAAACTAACACAGAATCCACTTCTATTGCACAAAAAAATAATAATTAAAATAATCTTTGTGAAATCATTTTTATATACTTCAGAAACTATATTTAAATTAAAAAAAAACTATTTTTCTGTTTCTATATCACGCAATAATACAAATAAATAATGAAGATATTTGAAATAAAATCACACGATTCAGAAACACATAAAATCTCAAGCAAAAAAATGCCACCGATTCTGATATGCAAAAAAAAATCCGACAAATTAAGATTAAAAAAATAACTATAAAAGAATACCAAAAACCTAAAATGAAAGAAGTAGTACGAAAGTACTTGAAAATTAAATAAGTAACGCCCCCTTTAAATTTAAACAAAAGCGTATATTATGTGAATGAAATGTTACATAAACATGTAACTATTACTTGAATCAATTATATATTTTAATAAATGACTTTTTGAATAAATTAGCAAAAACGTATGTATACTCGTATATCTGCCCACTTTGATATTCTCTCCATTAAAAGTCACTTCTTTCATTACAGTTAATTTTCGTATATTTTTTATTTAATTTTTATTACCGTAATTGATATTTGCAATATTGTTTAGAATATTGTCTATGAATAATTAACATCAGATAAGATCTCTCATACAATGGTATCTCTGATACATATGGTTGAAAGCGCTCTCGCATTCTGGAGGAGGATTTTAATGAAAGCATTTCTAAAACAATAGTCGATGACGTACTCTGTCTGGGACCTGGGACCACTTTAATATTCAGACAATCTGGAGCATTAAACCCGCCCAAATCATGCCAGTTACAAGTGCTCATTTTTCCGACTTCTGAAAATTCTCTTCTGTTAGATGAAGCAACTGGAGAACTTTATTTTGAATATTGCGTATGTCTTTAATAACTTATGTTTGTTTGTATGCAACCATATCATACGGCAGAGTAAACTGAAATGTGTTGGGCCTTGTTATTACTTAGGGTAAGTTACCAGTTGGGATGGTTATTTAAAATAGTAACAAAGCTTGTCAGGAAACCTAACCCTTCTCCCTGGCCGAGTGTTGGTGACGGGAAAGGTGGTTGTGACACGTGTTGTTTTAGTACGAGTTGAATGTTGCTATTCTCGCTTACCACATAATGTTATATTTATACTTATGTTATTATATTATGCACTAAACTACTCTAATACTCTTTTTTACAACCTGCTGTTATAATGTAACCACAGGTTAAACTATTATTCATAGCGATAATTACGCTGTAACTACATACTGTTATATTGTACCTACATACTTCATTTACACTTTATTTATTATTTTATGTGTACATTATTGTACCCGTACCTAGTAAAACTATGTGATAAATGTATCAACGTGTAAAAGCCTTCTAGGCGTGAATAAATAAATAAATAAATATTTATTGTAGATGTTGTACACCTTCCGTAGTTTTTGCGTTACCGCTATTGTTCGATACATTAGTTGCTTGTTATCGAGTTATCGAAGTAACCCGTTGCTGATGTGGTTGCTTGCCGTAGTTGAATATATTTGTAACAGTTGATGTTATGGTTGAAGATAGGGTTGATGGTGTTGTTGTTATTCCAGTCGTTGCGAATTGAGGTTATTGATTGATGCATTCGTTTGTTTATGTGAATTGTTGCAGTTGATATTGCCGGTGGTAATAGAAGTTGCATATTGCGGTCAAGACTTGTTAGTTGGTGTTTCTACTAGTTGTTGCTTTGCCGTCAGTACGTTCGAGTTTATTATTTAAGAAGCATGTCGCTGTTGTTGGTAATGTGGCTGTTTGATCAAATGAGAGTGCTTTCGACCCAGGCAGGCATAGAGCAATTAGTCCACCGCTAAATCGAATGAATTCTGATACAAAATTTATGTATTTTTAAAGATTCAGTTCAAAGAAATAAAGCCTTAAATACATGTCGTGGTAGAGTAACAAATCGTTAGCGGTATTGAAGTAGAAATCATAGAATTAAGAACGACAGACAAGTTTTGTCACCATCATCAATATTTATGTCCACCTGCATTTATTTTTGGCCATTAGTAAATTACAGACATTCGCGAGAGTAGGAGTTTGCTACAATGTATTACGTACAAATGTAGATTACGCAAACCATTCATAATACTATTATATTTTCGTTATTATGATTTAGACTCAGATTTGCATGTCGCGCTCTGATTCAATGTTGTTTATCCCCGGGCTGTGTTGATAAAGGTTGACAGGAGGAAGTCAGATGGTGTTTGTGGCTTAAGTCCTCCAACATGAGTACATGATCCAGGGCCGGAAATTTGCTTGACACAAAAAGTATTAACCCACCGTAAACTGCATTTAAATATGAAATTATAACAATGGAATCATGTTTTCGTCCAGTTTTTGTACGTTAGCGAGTCGAATTTCCGAAAATGGTGATCCTATAAAACATTAATGTTTGGCAAGTATAATATTGCATTCAGCTTATCAGAATTTATTTCAGGTATCGAAGCATGGTTATAAAGTAGGTAATTCAAATAACTTAGTATACAAATTACGTTAAAAAGGTGCAAGTATGATGAAAGTGCAAATATTGCCTTTAATCATTTAAGATACGATACCAGCGTTTTATCAATGTAACATTCTCGTACAGTAACATTTAAGATACCATACAAGCGTTTTATCAATGTAACATACTCGTGCAGTAACATTTAATTTAAATATTTTCTAGAGAATTTTGTTGGAAGGTTTGTTAAATTAAACAATTCCAATAAGGGGTTTTGCTAAAACATCATTTTATAGCAACATTTTATATTACCGTTTGGTCACACATCATTAATAATACTGGTTCCTCTTTGAATCAAAATTGTTCAATATCAAGGTAGGCACACTGGTGTCCAGATAATTCAGGCGGGGAAAGTTCATCGCCCACAATTCACTGCAAAATGCAATATTTGCCATTCTTATTACATTAAGTGAGCTTTTTACTGACATCATTTTATACAAATAATAGCAAAGCTTAAAAAAGAAAAAAAAATTAAACTTCTGCAGTTTGACAAAAGAAATATTTTGTAAATAATATCCTAACGGTATATTCGCATATATTATGATATTAGAGTACCATGAGAAAATGTACCAGTCTGAAGATAAACGTGATTATTCGAAACCGGTCCGCTCTCATAAAATAAACGAGCGGAATAAAGTTTTAAATTGGTTTCATTACACTCATTAGCCCAATACAAATAATTCTTAGCACTTACAGAATAAAGAACACGTGAAATGAGACGAGGGCGTGTTTTGTGATTCAAGTCTGTCCATTTGGGCCTTAAATACCTACTACAAAAAAACTGTTTCACCATTATTTCATTTCGAGTAAAATGCAATGCAGACAGTTTAAAAGATACAGCGCTGTATTTTAATCGACTCTCTCGGGGCTAGAACCAACATTTACTAAGTCAAAGGCACACGAGCTTTCATTTAAATTTTCAAAAAACCACTTATAGTGTGTATTCTTTATTCAATGTTAGAACTATTCAGATATTTTAATTTATTTATTGTGTGCCGTGAATTTGTGGATTTGAGCTTTCCCCGCTGAGAATCTTCCGCATTAAATTATGGGCGGTGAATCTTCCTAGAACCATATACGAGTACACCATACATTTAAAAAAACATGAATAGCCATTTATCTCTATCATTTGAGTTCCACGCATAATAATTGAAGTTTGTTTTAATTTTCCACTCGTTTGTTTTTAATAAATTAGTTTTCCCAAATAATGCAGACACAGAATACTTGCAAATTCAAGATGCGCATATCATCAGTTTAATATTTC
This sequence comes from Halesus radiatus, assembly GCA_022606495.2. Taxonomy (NCBI): domain Eukaryota; kingdom Metazoa; phylum Arthropoda; class Insecta; order Trichoptera; family Limnephilidae; genus Halesus; species Halesus radiatus. Next base: position 17,979 of record JAHDVE020011013.1, read on the forward strand.
AGTTTTTGGTCATTAGAGGAGTTATAAATCAACAATTTAAGATACAAGAAAACATAGATACTAAATATTTACATACTAGTTTGATAAAACCGTAGATCTCATAAGTAAAAATGCAGCTATGGGCAAAGACAGCATGGTGGATATCGATACTTGGTTGGAAGCAAAATGTGAGATTTTTAAGCCTCCTCTAGAATCATAATATCAACGTTTGCATGAACATTAGATTCAAGGGGAATGAGGAATGAATAATGATATACAACTTGGAGAAACTTCCGGAAAGCGTCAAAAACGGATTTAAGTAAGCTATGTATGGATGGTGAGATTCCTGAAGAATTTTTGGATCGAATATATGAAATATAATACATAATAAGTATATTGTAGAGTTTATGAAAACAGTTTTAATTTTTTTCATTTTTCATGTGAGAATTCTGCGTTTGTACGGTGACTTCCCACTTGTACATCATTGTAATCAAGTGGACTGCTGAAAATAGAAGAGGCAAAACATCCATCGAACGTAAGCTCTGCAGTGGCACGTCTTCGTCGGGATTTACCTCCGAAAATATCATTTAATGCAGAAAGTGCGTGATATGGTATTGAGTGAATAGCAAATGAATGTTTATAGAATTGGAGAAGCTTAAGGGGAACGGCTGCGCAGCCTGTTTCATACAAAACTGAATTTTGGATTTGAGGCCAAATTCTCACCCAAACCGAATGATTTCTTTTAATCAAAAGGTATAGCAAATATCTAGTACGGGTTAGAAGTTTTTATTTATTTATTTTTAAAATTATGAAATATAGGCCTTTTAAAAAAAATTATTTTTCAAGATTTTAGGGACAACTTTGGCAATTATTTGGGGGTGATAAAAAAAAAAAAAAAAATACCCCGTCTATTATGAATGTACAATGAAATATAAAATCAAAAATTAAAAAGTTTTAAAATCGGCATTATGATGGACTTAAATTTAAACTTAAAACGACTAATTTACGTTGGAATACAAATTTTCCGTACATAATTTAAAACATCGACTCGAAAAAATGTTTTTTTAAAGATGTAAAAAAAATATTATTTTATATAATAATGTTTACATAACAAATATGACAAATTAAACAAAAGTAGCGTTAACCCGCAAATAATTTCCCAAGTTGCCTCTAAAATCATGAAATATTAATTTCTTTAATGCCCTGTATTTCATAATTTAACACATAAAAAAATAAAATACTTAATCTGTACTAGATATTTAGCATACCTTTAATTTAAAAAATAAGATCATTCAGTTTGGGTGGATATTTTGGCCCCAAATCCAAAATTAAGTTTTGTATGAAACAGGCCGCCCAGCCGTAACTCTTAAGGCATATCGACAGGAGGAACAAATTTAATTTTAACTGATAATTTAGGTGTGTCAAAAGTAATCCCAAGATGGGTGAATGTTGACTTTGGAAAATAACGCAAATAATCTTAAATTTCAAAGGAGTTTTTAGTCACGATAGACTGTAATAAAAAAAGGTTTTTGTATCGATTTATGACCTCGAAAGATTGATAAATTTATTTTTGCCAAAGAAAGTTCAAAGAGTAATCTGACCCATAGACAAAGGGAGTAGATAGGCCGCCTTTCCCATTGGTAGTTAAAGATTTGGCTTCAGTTTTTTGGTATGCTCAAGGATTTTTTTCCAAACTCATATAAAAAACATTAAAGAACTACTAACAAAGATTATTAATGTTTTCATATTGACAAGTTACGACCTGCCATTGTCGAGAAACAACCCAGAACTCAACGTAAAAAAAATGTTCCATCACGACAATGCTCCGGCTTGTTCATCGATACAAACATTCCAATAAGTATCCTATGCCTAGTTATGGGCCCTCGGGAATATTCCCAATTTACCCATCACTACCCATGCCCCAAAATAACTAAACCAGATCCTATCCAATTTTTATTTGTACCCATAATTAAAATAATTTCATGCTGGAAGAGATTTTACACCCTGTTATATAATACCCTAAAAAGACGTCGAAATCGAGAGTTTGGGAAATCGCACTTAAAACCGACATATTGACAATCAATCATTTTTTAAAACAAATGTAAAGAAGGGTTAATTTTAAGAAATTACCCCAACCATTGCCCTTATTGTCAGTTCCACGAACTTATTGAACTCTCCTCGTACAATGTACGACATATCGTAAATGTTAAACAAGCTAGTTATTTGCATTTTGTAATATTTTTTGGTTTTCACTAGAAACCTACGGTAACAAGTCCGCTTTAAATCATCACATTCAAGTATTGTAGTATGTTCGGTACTGAGAAGTTTGATATTTTGTTAACATACCTTTTTGTACAAATATTTTTCACAACAGTTATTACCCATTACAAGTACTTTATTCTGGGATGTGCTCTAAATGCCTACCACAATTTATTGTTAAGTTAATATAAAGTATGATATTTATACTTTTCAAAATCTTTGATACAAATAACGACGAAAATTATTTATATCATTTGATGACCTTCAGCTCAATAGGAATGACTTAAATTTTTCACTGGTCATAATCAAATTCCCCAAGCAAATTGATTCTTCATTTATACTTCATTTTCTTGGCATTTTTTGTTAATAATAAAAATAATATTGTATTACGGGGTAACATTTGACATAAAACTTAAATAGGAACTCCCAATAAAAGAAAATGTCAAGAACTAGCAGAATAACTCAAAGTATTTTAAGAATAAGTACCCACCCCAAAACGTTATTTCCCCAAAGTAAAACTAACAAAAACATTGTTAGACAGTTTTCCAAAGTTGAGAGAAAACAAAAAGGTCTCCCGCTAAACCTGAACTATTATTCTGGAGAAGATGAGAAGGAGGAGACACTGACATTAGGCAAATAATATCACAGCCCCGGAATCCGAAGTCTGTCAATCGAGTGAGTGATCCCCAATTCAGTAGGCGAGCCACGTCCGTTGCGGTTAAATCTATAAACTTTCCCACCTTCCCGGAGATATTTTTCCACGGACGGTTATTGCTTTTCGACTACGCCTGGAGTGGAACTGGTTGTATAAATTACACGTGCTTCCCGTAGGAAGATATCACTCCCTACCAACACCATCACCTGCGTGTGTTCATTTACCACCACCATCATCACCACCGCTACCAATACACCAGCATCCTCCGGCCAGTTATCATTCTTCAGCGAGTGGCTCTTATCCCCTCCCTTCGTCTACAGGAGTGCGACTTATTGGGGTTTTGCACTAGGTGATCTTTGGACGCGGGTGCTCCTAATGGAAGCCCCGAGATTGCCGAATATTGAATTAAAATGCGTAAATCGTGCCATATAGATTTCAAAATGGAGATCTTTAAAGAGGGGGAGTCCACAATTCAGAATTTTTCTTGAATTCATAATTTGTTAGGGTGTTACCAGGGAGGCGCCAAGAACACTGCAAATCTGATTTGAATATTTTCACTCGGTTATTTTATTCGATCTGGTGGAATTATACTTCTCCAGTTTTTATTTTATTTTGTTTGATTGAAATGTAAAACGATGAATGTATTTTATGAATCTTATATTCTAAGACATTTGTGAATATTAGCTAGGTCCCCACCGATATTACCCACTATCCAGTTGATATATGGCATGCACGTAACTGTTAGTAAGTAAGAATAACTATACTCTTTGAAACTCATTTGAAAGTACAAACTAATCTGTGCAAGCGGTTAAAAAAGGAAACGACGAAATGTATTTTTATTTATTTTTGTTTTATTTTCAGGATGTTCAAAGTAACGACGCCCCCGATGCACGTGTAAGTTTTTATTAGTAATATAAATATATTTTTTTACGTCCTTTAGCATTAAAAGCATTATATCCTCAAATGACAGTACATCGGGATAATAGATAAGAGTAGGTATTGTGATCTGACCTATACGGAGAATCTCCTTTTGCACGAAAACGTTTTCAGATTTCAAGAAAAATTCCCAGTCGATTGGCCACCCTAGTGGAATCAGCTAAATAAGGGGGACCCTTGAAGTTAGTTCAGCCATACTCGTATAGGAGGGCCGGGTCGTGGGGCGTCCAGATTTGTAACTTTTTATAACCGGGATCAGACTATAAAGTTTCCTGAACGAGATGTACGCGATCCGATTTGGAAATGAGAACTTAGACGAGTACTTAATATGAATGAAACGGAATTGAATAGGAAGAAGTTAAAATAGTTTCTCAAGTCAAGTGTTAGATGAATTACAAATAGTTTTCAAATGGGAGAGTAACGATTTACTTTTAGATTTCTTTCAGCGGAAGCTATTTAATTCATAGCTTAGAATGAAAATGAACGTTGTCTGCGTAGACATCTCTATGTATTATTATAGTTTTCTGCATTATTTGTATAATTACAATAAACAAATATTTTAATATTACTTTTATATTCGAAAGAAATTTTAATACACGGTTTCAAAAATCAGGATAAGCATACAAACTCGGGTCGAGTCAACTTACATTCCATCAACCTACAACTATAACAACTTTGGACAAAGAAATTTGCAATAATTCTTTATAAATCTATTTAACATCCTCCCTCTAGCGATAAAAACCATTACAAAATTAATAATGAAGATATAGATATGATGTTGCAACCTAACAGAGTTTAAGGGTCACAATATGTTTTATGATAGATTTTAGAATTATTATTCATTTATTGCATTATAATGTTCCTGTAGCAATATTTTAACATAACTATGAAAACATACTTTAATTTTCAAACTTACGAAAAAATTGACCTAATTTATAATCCACATATAAAACCATGTACAATATGACTTTAGAACTGGGTACCCCAGTGAGGTCACATTTTTGCGACTTTTTTAAAACAATATGAAATAAATGAATTTAAAAATAATAAAAATATATATACGAGGCGTGTTCAAAAGGAAGGCGAATTTTGAATTTTTTTCGGAAAGTAATTATTTATTCATCAATATCCATTTTCTCCCCTTCAAAGTAATCCCCCTCAGATATAATGCACTTATGCCAGCGCTTCTTCCAATCCAATACGAGTATATTTTACACAATTTTGCTACATTAATAACACAATGGTCGATAACCCGGTGGGTTGGATGTTCAACTAAGAATCGGCAGCTCTGAGTTCGGCACTCATAGTGACTTGGGTACTATCTTTTCATAGGACACCTAATGTACTTAGTAAAAAAAATGAGATACTTTTTTTTTATGAGCTTCTCTAAAAAATAGTATATTTTTAATATTTATATCATTAGCAATAAATCATTTCGGTTAGGCAGATACCATTTATTTAAATGCTTCGAATAAAAATGAAAATATCAAGGTACCGAATAACGCTTGTCACTGATTAGTGATAGGTATAATCTTAATATAAGTGTCCGAGATATTAAAATATTTACATTTTTTCCGATATAAGTGCTATGATGATGACCTGAATTTCCCTTAAGAAATCAACACTTGCTTCTTAGACAAAGGAATACAAGATATTTGTAGAAATCATCTTGTAACTCAACAAATTCATATAATAATTATATTATATAATTGAATAGTGAATAATGACCAGTGGTTGTAAGTAATGTGTTTTTCTTTTAGAGTAATTCAACGAAATGCATAGTTCTATTGTTTAAATGTGTGCTTATATGGAGTTAAATTCATAAAAAGGTGATAATTAAAAGCAAATATTAATATATATATATATATATTTTATGTCCAATAACTTAAAATAGAACACATGGACATTGGTTATATGTATTCAAATATGGAATAGTATAACTTACACACAAACAAATTAAAAATTGAAGTTATAATATACTATTGTATTTAGAATTACAAATTAAACTTTACAAATTAGGGTCAAATAAATTGCACTTTACGTATTTCGTCACTTCCTTTTTAAATTTCAACACATTTTCGTCTTCTTTTATATTGGTCGGTATTTTTTGGAAGATCTTTCCGGCCCTAGTTAGTAATGAGTTTTGCGATATTATTGTAAGATGTACCAAACAAATCGAACCCTCCGTCATACTATAAAAATAACAAAACCTTCCCACCCTTCTACGCAAGCACACTTCAACTACTAACATAATGATGGTTGTGAAAACAAACACCTCATTGGCACTTTAGACAGATAGTTATAATAAATTTAAAAAACATATATTTCTATAACATATAAAAGACCGATTCTTTGTGTGAAAAAATGTGTATAAATATCGATTATGCCCATCACCGTGCCGGACGACTGGTGATACGTAAGACAGCAACAGGTATTGGGAATTCTCTATCATACAACACTGAGAATATTCGAAAACCTTGCTATAAAGCTTAAAGAGTTATCCCTCCTCAGGAAAGCTTTTCATTACGTTAAAACTCATTCCTTAGCATTCAGTTGGCTTTTGTATCCGAGCTATTCAAAATATTTAATGCAGAGACGGAATAAATCAGACCCGTTCGTTTAAATGCAAAAAGAAAACTGTTAAATAATAGCTGAATAACAGGTTAGATTTTATTATTTCAGTTCGATTTCAGTTTTAATTTATTAAAGTAGACGTTTTATAAAAGAGTCTTGTTTTTATGTACAAATGTGAAAACTCCATATAAATATAGGAAACACGTTTCCTTTCACGAGGTAGTATCAAATCCAAGGAATTAATATGAGGGAGAGGGTAACCTTCTGCAAAATAATATGGTAACACAAATTCTCGACCACGTTTTCAAATATCAGCCACGTACAGTTTCTATGTGCTTTGCTGCGTTATTACATAAGATATAGTGAAACCAATAACACTAGGGGATGTGTTTGTATCTTTCTCAAAATGCTACGAATATTCTTACCCAAAACTGATTTCATTATGTTTATTAGGATTGTATGTGTACGGGATAATATATTCATAGTTATTTACGAAAAAAACGTTTTTTTAGGGAAAAAAATTGAGAATTTGAGAATGGCATTGGTGCGTACATCATTCGTGAAAGGAAAGGCATTCTGACATCGAATTCAGTAAAATACTAAAAACTTCAACTTTTGTGTGGTTTAATTTTGAAAAAAATAAATTTGCTCAGTTTACAGTTAAGGAACGATAGTAAAAAAATGATTTTATAGTATTTAGAATGTGAAGATTAATGTGTAATGTAATTTTTTTTGTGCTATCGTGTTTTGTGAATAACTAAGCGATCCTGTGCTGACGTGTTCACGTGTTTTAATCAAAGTGTTGTATGCGTATTGCCGCGAAGCAGTTATACTGTTTGGTTGAATAATGTATAATTTAAAGTTTTTTTTTTTGAATTTAGAGTAAATCAAATTTAATAATGCTATTTTTTTATTTTTTTTGTATGAATACCTCACAAGAGTCCCAACTGCTCCCAACCGTCTGGAGCCAGTGAGACTATGGCAATCCCAATTGAGGAATGTTGTGAGGCTGAAGGGATTGGGTAGGGGAAGGAGAAGTAGAAGAGGAAGGTTGGGAATACCTGGCTATTCAGATCTGGTCACCAAACACGGCTAAAAGCCATTTCAAGCAACGTTTCAATCCTGAATGGTGGTCTTTCACCAGGGCGATACTGAGAGTATCTTCCACTCTGGAACGTGCGCAAATATACTATATATTATTTTTAAATGAATTAATTGCTATTATTAAGTTCTGAAAGTATTTCAGTGTCTATTATTGTGACAGCTGTTTCTGCGTTCAAGGCCATTTTCTGACTACGGTTAGGCCACATTGAGATGACTTATTTAAATGATTCTATTTACCTTACGCAATTCAAATTTTTTGGTGGGTAAAATGATTTATTACCGGTGAAACCGATTTACTGAGAATGTAATTGTGATAATGGATTCTCCATTATATGAGGTACTCACATTTGGAATCTGTTTTCCACGCAATGAACGCTATGTATTCTTAATTGATTTATAATTACGTGAAAGTTATTGACTTATGTTATTGTTTAGGTCTTGCGAACATACTGAGTAGTGGGGGATAAATTATTTTCATTATTTTATTATTTACTGTTATATTGGGATCATTCGATATTTTATTAATTTGTGTTTTTATCCATGGGTGGTATATTTTATTGGGATATTAAGGGTGTAGTCTGTTGAAGACCTGGTTATTATTGAGGGTTGAGATTATAAAAGAATATGGAGATTGGATTTGAATACGCGAAGGATTGATGTAATCATAATACGCTATTTTATTTAACTTTTTCCAGGATTCAATTCATTGAATCAATACAGGAATTAACTTCATTTATCTCATTATTCACTAAAAAAAAATTCAGTTATTTTCAGTAAGTAGAATTCAGTCATTATTTTAGTTGCTTATTTGCAGTGGGAAAAACCATATGGGTATATTTTTTGTGGTGGTAAATTTGTACTCTGCTCGAAATTCCAAGAAGATTAATAAAAATGTATAATATTATATTTTAACTTGGGCAGCCTGGCGTACGCGTACCTACCTACATTCACGGGAAATAATATATTATTGTTTCGTAAGTATAACGGGTGTTTTTTCCACTACATAATTGGTAAATGTTTTTTTAGCCAATAGTTATGTTAAAAAATAACAGCAGTGTTTCTAGATTGGTTGAAATAGTTTGGAGATGTGCGTGATTAGTGGTCATTTATTTTTCTTGTAGAATTTTGAAGCGTTTTTAGTATCTAAGAGTTTTTCAATTAAGCTGTTTTCCTTATCTGCATTGTGATTCATTTAAATAAATGTGTTTTTCCAAGGAATGAGTCGGAATGCATATTATATTAACCATGAAAGTTGAAAAATATTATTAAAATGTCAACCCTAGCAATCTACTTTTCAAATATATATACATGTTGATATATATTTTTGTTGGTAATTTTGATAACCATTTTGAAATAAAACAACAACAAAAAACTACGGAGAGTGTAAGAAAATGGCGATTATCCTGTATTAATAAAATTATTCTCGTTATGGCTTATTTGAATCGAAAATTTTAACAAAGATGAACTTACTTACTGCTCCTGGTTTAGCCAAGTGACTTCTACAGAACGCTCGATTCTATTTAGATATTTGTACCTATATGGAAATGTGTGTAGATACGTTCTGGATATGTATCCAAATAAGCTAGAGTTGTGTACATTATCGCCCTACAATAATCCATATAGCGTGGCAGATAAGCCCCGACTTAAGTTTCCATTGGCAGTAATTCTGCAGGCTGGCGAAGAGCACGACCGCAGCGGAGGTGAGTGAAGTCCCGGGTATGGATCCCGAAACGCTGGAAATCTGTTTGCTTCCCTAAGTAAGACGTGATCTCAGACGGAATATGCCTCGCACAGGAAAGACTGAGAATATGCCATTGAATTAATGAGAACCTCACCTAGGTAAAAGCTTATCTATGTCGGGATAATTTGGGAATATCCATTCAAAACCATTGTTCAGACATGCATTCAGGACTCCGCTGGCTGATACAATCTCAACAGATTTCATCGTAATTTATTAAATTTTCTAAAGTAAATATTTTGCCTCTACCAGTTTATCTTAGTCAATATAAGCTTTTCATTCCCATTTAAAGTAATACGTAATGAAAAAAATATACAAATAAAAACACATCAACTAAAAAAATTTATAACTACACACCATTTCAACATATTTTTTGAAAATTTTCACATACGCTAGCAACCAACAATTCAACAACTACAGATGCCGCATAAATATAGACAATGAAGGCACAACAACGGCATTTATTGATATATAGATGTGAATTGGTCGGTCGCGCCGTTGCGCAATTAGTTAAAAAGCAAATCACGTAAAAGTAATCACCAAAAGCGATGTGTAATTATAGTCCGTGATGACCACAATTGGTGATAATGAGCAATCATATATTCGTACCTCGTAATCATTCAAAAAGATGGTAAAGCCACGGGATGACTAAATCTCTCGACCCTTCGGGCTATTCGCTATCTACATAGGTACTCCCGACTAGCTACTAGCTCCCAGGTAGGTACTAGCTCCCAGGTAGGCACTCACCTCAAACTTCCCACTGTTAAGAAACTTTTTAATGGGGTGAGGTATTCCGATGATACAAATATCAGTTTTATAAGTGTTCTAATTGTAGTTATGCAAAGTAGGTACATGACCGGAAACACCATTTTAAAGTACTATTTGTCTGGTGCAATCTTACATAAAGTGAGATTAGTTGCAGTTGATCAAAAAATACTATGGGTATATATTACATTTTTACAATCGTGCTACTTTTCCGATAATATTTAATAAACATATGTTTCCTATTGTATTTACACGAAAATTAACGATATTTCTCGTGTGATAATAATGAAGCATTTAGAACCATGTTTCCTTAAACTGTGGGTACAGCTTTTCGTGCGTTTAGAGACGTTGAAGTTTCGATTAGATGATTCATTTATCAGCTTCCAAAGTATTTAATTTATTATTATCTACTAAATAATTTTTTAAACAATTGTGAATTAAAAATGTTCTTCAAATAATTAACTTCCTGAAAACTGTACGCATAAAGACCACAAGAAACGAAATTGATTGTGTTAAATAATATAGATCACGTGAGAGTCGTAATTAACCTTTTTTTTTAAAGTGCCAAGTCTTTTGACAACTTAAAGAAATTAAAATGAAATGCGTAATGCTCACCGTTTACCAAATACAAAAAACAAGGGTTACTACTGAACAACACTGAAGAAATTACCAGTTAGAAGTGTGTTGTGGTGGTTAGAAGTGTCTGTGTGCCCCAAATGAGGAAAAAATCCTTACTTCTGATAATTTCATAAAAAACATTTTCAAATATCTGAATCCTTTCTAAATCAGATATTTAAATTCATTGGTTTGTCTGGGGTTAGAAGTCAAAATGTGTTAAATAAAATATCGACAAGAGTTTTCTTCAAATCGGTATGTATCACAATTCAATGGATTTTCTGTTCAGTGGCTTGTAAGTAATGCCTCAAGTGATAAATATATGCGCGTTTTAACTAAGACAAGAACAATCGTATCGGGCTTAACAGGGTTTTATCAAATTGCTTAGTCCCTTTACTTTGGCATATTTTCCAGTTTGTTAGAAGCTGAATGGGATAAGAATACAGAATCAAAGTTTTTTTTAATCAAATGCCTTCTTTGATTAAAAACAATAATTGGCTGAATAGGTTACGAAAATAGATAACTACCTTAATAATTGGCCGAAATTCGCCGAAATTTGTTAATCACATCGTTTCATAAAATCAATCGGACTTGAAAACTGCGGTTCAAAAACACGACGTCGATAAATGGGAATTAGGGCTCATATTATAATTGGTTCATATAATTTCATCATAATTAATTCATTTTAAAATGTCTTCCTTTGAACTTTTTTTTTAAAAAAACATTCTTAGGAACTCAATATGTATCTTGAAATATTTATTTATTTGATTAAATGCCCATCTGGATTTTTACACGGATTTTAGTATATAATATAAAGACCTATCAAAAATTACAAGTATATAGAGATTCTAAACTATAAAGTAATGAACGATCTTTTTCAAATGTTTAACAGTGATATAAAATAGAAAATCAAAACAATATTTTAACGCAAATCGTTGACACTCTATTATCCAAGCTACAATATTACATATTGTAGAATTCATCAAAGTGCTAGTATAGATGACATTTTACTGTATAAATGGAGTCAGAAAATACGTTAACAAAATCCCCAAACCTATTGCCAGATTAGGCATCCTATTGGTTAATGAATGAGACTGATAAGTTGGTTGTATAATTGTTGCAGAAAAATGTTACAGTTTATCGACGAAAAAATTAATTTAACGGTGGCGAAGATGGCCGGTTTGTCAATTAGGTTGTTAATGATTCTATATAATACAACTAGGTCTAACACAATTCTCCTGTCAGACATAGAAATCAGATGCAATCGATTCATCAAACTTACGTAATTAATATTATCAATTGTAATTTTGAATTAAAAATTTATGTACCTAAGAAATATGTGCTGAACCGGTTAAATATTGTTAGTGAATACTTTATACAATGGGAACCAAATAGGTGAATTATACTCCACTTGATGTCTAACTAATGAAGTGTAGAACATTCTAATATAATCTAAAGACTTGAAATCTATTAAAGTTCTGCAAAGGGAGCCAACCATCTTTAAAGTCTTGTCAGTTATATCGTTAATATGTGTAATGAATGTCAAGTTTTCATCAAATATTACACCCAAATCCCGAATTTGTAACACTGGTGTTAATTTTATATTATTGAATGTATATTCATTTAAGATATGATAACGTGTTTTGGAAAATATTATTGCTTGACATATTTGAATGTTTTAAATTACAGCATTTTGTTTGCACTATTCATGTAGTTGATTTAAATTAGCTTATAAAATTAGGCGATCGTATCCATTTCGTATTTTTTTAAACAATTTTAGGTCGTCTGCAAATAGTAGGACCTGTACATCTTTAAATTTGTATACAATGTCAATAATGAAAATTAAAAATAATATTGGGCCGAAGTGGGACCCTTGAGGAACACCACTTATGACCTCGAATATGTAGGATTGGACAGAATTAATATTTACACTAAGCACTCTATTACTAAAGTAACTGATAATCGAGCTCAATAAAATACCTTAAAAAACAGTGGTAGTTTAGATATAAGTACGTGCTGTTGAACTTTATCAAATGATTCACAAAAATCAGTGTATCTAATTATTGTTTCAGACTAAGGGTATCTAATGACTTGAAGAGTGTAAGGGACCCCATACCATTCACGTGGGGTGCCAGTGTAAGGACCCCCCAAGTTGGCGCCAGTGTAAGGGTTACCATGTGGAGCGCCAGTGTATGGGACCCTCCCGGGGAGATCACATAAGAAAAAGAAATTTTATGGTTACTGGGAGGCCAACCGTTGAGACGGCTGACTCTTAGGTCTCCCCGACTAGCTCAGCAGAGTAAAGTATGTGACTCCGTCTCTCTGGATCGTGGATCGGCTTTCCGCCTCACATCTGGCCAAGGGACACAAGGGACTCTCATACCATTCAAATGAAAGAATCCAGTTCTCAGAACAGGGTTTATTGCGAGAGGGAACACATTATATTTACATCAAAACATACGATTGATTTAACCTAAAACACATCCTGCCTATAGTATACTGAATTTTTCTCTCTCGAGAACTAAATCGGGCATTTACGGGAGGCAAATAATTATATCAGCACAGTTAATAGGGGTTAAAACGGCTTACATGGTCAATAACGTCGAGGTTCACGTTCTCCCATCGTAGATGCGTAATGCCGAGAACTGTAGCATTTAATAGGTCGCCTGGAGTTTAACAATGTTTATAGACATTAGTTAGATTGCCATGTTTAGCAATATCTCACAAGGACGAGGAGTTTAGAATGTCAAATGCGAGGTAAGCGTGATGACGCCTTAGCCACGTGACAGCGGCCATTGCCAAAGGCAAGTCGCTCTCTCGTTTACACACAACCTGTCGGTACCAATGCCAGTCTTGTTCTGCTGGCGAGCGGCACGCGGGAGGGAGTGTGGCCCGGTGGCGAATCCCGGAACCGGAACCAATAATAATCCGCGCTTATTACCGAGGGACTAGAATACCTCTTAACTGTAGCGAATTCGTTACGTAACAACATTTTGGCTAAAGCAGACATTAAACAAACACAAATATATCACTTTATCGCCTTTTTTGTAAAAAGGCATTAAATAACACTTTCCTCCGGAAACCCCCCTTTTCCAGAAAACACCCAAATGATAAAGATTTATTTAAAGGATTTATTACACAATTAATGCAATTTTTTCCAGCAGATTTATCTAATGATCTAATGCCCTTTTCTATGTCTTCTATTTTGATGAAACATTGACTTTCTATAACTTTTCAACTGAAATACTGGATTGTAATCTGTATTGACGGAAATACCTGTATCGTAAATACTTTTAAATGAATCAGCACAGAGATTAACTATACCTTCGATATTGTCGGCACATTTCTCTTTTAAGTACAAATTAGGAAATCAGAAATCATTTTTACGTAGATATTTAGAAAAACTCCACAAGGTTTTTACATTATGGTTTACCTACCTCTTTTTCTATAACGAAATATAATCACTACATCATTTTATTAACATTTCTTTAAACTGTTTTTTTTTTATTATTATTATTAATCTTAAAGTTATGTAATCGTTTCTGGTGTCTTTACATTTTCTGTGGATACTTTTTTTTTAATTATTTTTTTTTTATTTAATTCTCTTGTAAACCATTTGAGATAGTTAAACTCGTATAATGTGAAGTTTACATTGGGAACAAAGCGTTTAATAGACATTTTTAAAATGTTCCAATTGATTATTTATATTATTTTCTTCATCTAAAAATGACCAATCTACTTGGGTGAGGTACTTTGTAATATTATGGTATAATTTCAGTAATTCTATGTCCTCTTTGCGGTTTTTATCTATTTGCAAATCCGATGCAGGTGCGATGTAGACACAGCCAATAATAATTTTGCCAATAGGTATGTTGTGGATTAAAAAAAAATATTCTTTACTTAGTGGAGAAGATGTTTTTCTATACGCACAGCATCACACCTCCTCCGTTTAAATTTTTGCTCGTATTAGGACTTATATAAAGGCGATAGATAGAATAGCGATTAATGCCTAATTCTGTTGAGCTGATATCCGCATTTAATCATGTTTCAGTTTGTAATAAAATGTCATACAAAAAAGTAGATGAATTAATTTTAAGTTGATGTAATTTCGCACGCATTACTTGCATATTTTTATAATATCCATTGAGTCTTAAGAGTTTGTTATGTTTGTTTCTCAGTTTTTTGCTTGGAATTTTAGGAATTCCATTAACATGTTTGATTCGCAAATCAAATTCACCATTTTCCTTCCTCTCCTCCATGTCCTTCCAGATGTGAGTTATTTGTTGTCTTTTTTGAAGAGTCCTATCAGGTTTGATTTTTATTCCGTTGGGCAAAATAGTTTTTATAAACAGAATTAGTCCGGTCCGTTTGGAGTCACCAAATTCTAAGTTAATGTTCCTCGTTTTGTTTGGAATTTTACTGCCATATAAAATATTAAGTATTATGAATATATTGTGCAGGTACCTTTGTATGAACATTTTTAGGCTACAAGCAATGCATTATATCAACTATTTTTGTGATTTTTTTTCTCGAACGGAGAATTTTTTTTAATACAAAATGTATTTGAAATATATTCGTCTTTTAAATTTCTCATTACTTCTTACATTGCATGCGTTGAATACGTTTGAGTGTTTTCTCAAATACTATTTATATACGTAAATAGATAGAATCCTCTATATCAATATATTTTTGCGCAGCTGTTTTTTAAAATCATTCTGAAAACTGATCTACGCCTTCCATAGCCTGAAATATTAAAAAAAATAACGACCCAGCAATCAGGCTTACTTTTTAAGTGTATGATAGGGGTAGTTTGTATTGCTCAATATTAACTTATATATCGATACCCTAGTTCAATATGGAACTAACTCAAAATATCTCATTTTGAGAAAACTGGATTTGAAAATTTATCATAAAGACATCGCTCCAATGTGAAGTTATTTTGTGCAACTACAACATAACAGTAGACGCAACGTGTTAGTAATTTATCCATGTAATAGTTACCGACAGTTTCATATAAAAGTTTTCCTACATTAATTAAAGGTGATCAACTTGCAAAGACCATTGAGAATCATTGTTCTATAGAGGAACATTCTGCATTTTGATAGGTCCGCGCAGTTTTTTTTTAAATTTTTGTGCTTGGAGTATTAACACTAATTGTATCGGAAGAGTTATTTATTTTACTTTATTTTATTCAAAAATTTTGTTTGTGTTCTTTAATTCGATAACAATGGTTAGGTAAAAGGAAAAGGAAAAGAAAAAAAAATATGAGCAGAAAGGAAAAAAAAATGCCAATACGAAGATAGCTAAAGGGTCACCTAATATTATGGATCAGTTTTGGAAACACCAACTGGGAACGTTTCAGAAATCTATTACAAGTGAAAATTATCGACATACAATTTAACATTTTTCAATGTTTCCAAAAAGGATGGGTACTGTTTCACATGGCATGGGGGCAGTGGCGTGCAGTCCATAACGGCTGAAAAGCTGTACCCACCCTGATAAAATGACCCGTAAGAACAAATTACAGAAAAAAATAAAAAGGTGACTGATTTTCTACTCAAAATGTAATTTTCCTTGAACTTTGTAAGAAACTTGAGAAGGCTAGTGTATTCAGTTGGCCATAACAATCAGCAATATTTAATGCACAGTTCACACGTTAACTTGAAAAACTGCACACAGCCTACCTTTGGTCATAGAGTAATGCAGGCCACTACATCATGGTATGGCCATACGAGCTACTTATTATTTGGTATTTATTCCTCTATGCAAAAATAATATGCAAACTATATTTTATAGGGATAATTGTGCTACACAAAATAAAAATAAGTACATCTTCAGCCTATACCTACGAGCATATTGCCTTGAAAATCTTCATGTTGATGAAATTATTCATAAGTATTATGATGAAAATGATAGCAGGAAAAATGCAGAATATTAAAATCTAATGAAATACTATTATGCAGACGGCTAAAAATAATGGTATCGCTTTCACCGTTAAATAAATGGCCAATGAAGAACTTGTTGATTTTAAAAAGTTATCTCTGCAAAGGGGGAAAATTTTTTAATTAATACAGATTTTGAAAAAGTCATCTGGAATAGAGAGAAGATAGTAAAATTTTAAAAATCTACACAGTGTATAATTTACTAAAGGAATAGTTATAGGGATCAATAATTATCTATAAATATTAGACATCGGATGAGGAGAAATCGTCATATACTCGTACCAATCCTGACAAAAGCATACAATTCGTTCCTTGATTTATCTGACAAACAATAGGGGTGATACTTGGTAGGGAATAGTGCATTATATCCAGCGATATGAGCATGGGAGATGCCAATCTGAATCAGCTGTCAGTTTTGAAAACAATGTACATGATATTATTTATGACATGCATTTATAAGATATAATTTAGTAAAAGTATGTACTCGTAGCTATGTGTATTCTTTCATAGGACATTTTAGATCATATTTTAATAAAACGAATAGCTAGCATACAATGAACTACTAAACCGAGACAGGACAGTCCTAATATTCTGATTTTTTATTTTTAAATTTTTGAATAAATCAATTTTGAGGTTTGGTATATTTCCACAGAATTCCTCAAGATTTGTGTAGAATAATTATTTTATAGAGAAACGTGTCAAATGTTTCCTTATTGAATAATAAATGGTACATATATTAAATTCCATACGGAAACATTTGAGATGTTTCTCTATTGAACTAAGAATGTGCTGATTTCATTATAATTCAATAAAGAATTTTATGATTTTACTACATAATTAAGACGAATTAGACTTATTTTTTTTATTGTAATATGAAAAGGTACAGTTTTTTTTTACATTTTGTACCATTAACTCAAAACCCTGAAATTTTGACTTATTTTCCTGTTGAACTAAGGTATCGATATGTACATTAAAAATGTGATGAAAGCGGCTGAGGATGATGATTTACCTGTTCATTTATATAATTGAGATACAAATAGCTCCATCGACTTCATGCGAACCGCTTTGGGTCACATATTTGGCATATAATATCCGTGCATTCCAGCCTTGAACCGCATTGAAGTCGGAAACTATCCGGATTATGGAATTCTCGGACTCCGAGCTGTAAACGTTTCCAAAAATAGGATGCAAATTAAATCTCTTTACTAATAAACGAAATATACCCAATAAAAAGGGTACAGGACTTAAGCAAATGTATTCACATTTTTATGGTTCTAAGTTTTGTTATAAACATTCGTGGATTTAATTTGAATATAAATCCAGCTTTATTGGCTGGTTGGGTATTGCGCTACCCATACAACCACGCTTTTATATTGACGTCAAGAAATATGAACAGAATAATATGGCGTATTGCAGATGATGAAATTATCATTTTGACATGACCTAGACATTTTATAAAGAAAAAGCAGTGGAAATTTCATGACGAGAACTTACCGTTTTGCTACGACTACAACTAAACCTACGGTTTTATGCTGTAGTCAGTAGTTATTTGACAGATGATCCTATACCGCCTTCCGAAGGCAAAGCAAAAGTTACAAAACACACGTTAAATTATCTATAAATTTCATAAGGTACATTTTTTTTCATTACTATCGCAACGCCAAGCTGCTCACTGTGTCTTTGAAGTTTGTCGTTTGTTTTCAGATATACCCCTAGAAATATCATTCGGATCGATAATTTTTAATTAATTAATTTATTAATTATATAAATTTATTTCAATTAAATGAATCAATACATAGCGGAACGAGTTAAGTGATTTACTAGGCATTTCAGGATGTTTTCAGAAGTTCAAGCGAGGAAGTTCATATTCAATTTAGGAGATGTTCAAAAACAAACTGTTGAAATGACTGGTACGTAGTGTATGGCCTCTTAACAAATATCATTAATTTCGTAGGCATTGAAATTTTTTTTTTTTCATTTATGCTTGTAGATGATTTCGAAACAATTATAACCATGTTCATTCTGATTTGAAGTTATGTTTCACATTCGAGTTTGACAGTTTGTTGTAAACAAAACATCAAAGTCCAAAGGAAAAACGACAAAACTCAATTTTTTGGAACGTTTTTTTTATTATATCAAATAATAAAACTTTGTTTTAACCACATTTATTTTTGCCGCCTACCGGTTTCGGAACAATCGTTCCATCGTCAGGGAAAAGTATACGAGTATATCGTATACTAAACAGTATTACAAAATTATGGCAGAACATACATAATAAGTGTCATATTGGGGGTGGGGGGGTGATTAGGGATTACTAAAGAGTGGGGGAAGAGATAGAGATTGCAGAAGAGGTGAAAGGAAAGGGATACCTTAATTTCCACGCCTTCTAAATTATCTAAGCGTTTACCTTTACTATAAATGTGAAGAATATTGATTCCCATATTTTTGTAAAAACTATGAAATTATTATTTTTATGCCACCTTACATGTTCTTTGATTGTAATGTCGAAATCACGGCTCGTTTTTCCAATATAAAATGAGGAACAGTCGTTATTTAATTTGCATTTTGAGCTTTGAATTTGATTTTGTCTTATTTTGATTTAAGGTCTAATATAATGTTATTTTTTAACATAATTATCAGAAACAAAAAAATCGCCCTTTTACTCGTATGTATCTTCCTTGCAAAGAATTAAATAATAAAAAAATTGCTTAAATATATATTGTCTTAGGATATGACAGAATAATTCCTTTCGGAGATGATTCACTAATGATGAGAATTTTTTATCATTAATTTTGGAACACCATTCGGCTAAATTAAAGAATATGCTCTTGGACCATTGTAATTTTTTACACTTATATTAATCTACAAAAAATATACGAACGAGTTGACAGAAAAAAAGTTATGGAAGGTATTGTCCAAGTATGGAGTGAATACGAATCTTATACAGGCAATCGCGGCTCTCTACGAGGAAAGCGTTGCATGTGATAGGGTAAACGGTGATTTTACGGGGTGGTTTGACATCAAAAAAGGTGTTAAGCAAGGCTGCGTAATGTCACGTGGTTTTTCAATCTATAGATGGATGTATGTAAGAAATGAAAAGGGTGGACTTGGGCGCGAAAATGAGTAATCTAAAAGTATGTTGCCTGCCGTACGCTGATGGTGCGGGGCTGCTTGCTGACAGTATGGAAGATCTATAACACCTCGTATCTGGGATGGACGAAGTATGTAAGAAGAAAGACCTAACTATGAATATAAATAAGTCTAAAGTCATTGTGTTTGATAAAGAGAGTACGAAAACAGTGTCCAATGTAGTTGTTAATGACGAATATTTGAAGCATGTCGGTGAGTTTGTGTATTTGGGAAGTATGTTTACGAGATATGGGAAAACTGAAAAGGATATTGAAAGAAGGGTGAATGCCGGAAACTCCATTAAAGGAGGACTGGACGCGGTTGGCACTAACAAAAAGTTGTTCAAAGAAGCGAAGCTAGCAATCCATAATAAAGTGCTGATACCAACCCTTATGTATGGCAGTGAGGCATGGAATTGGCAGAGGAAGGATGAAAGTAGACTGAATGCCGTAGAATGCGTTCTCTAAGGTGAATCTGTGTTAAAAAATGTATGATCGTGTGAAAAATGTTGAGATTCGTAAAGAATGCAAGGTATAATAAGAAAGATTAAGAAAGTGACGCTTAGATCGTTTGGGCATGTTAAGCAAATGAACGAAGAAAGGAATGTAATAAGAATATATAACGTGAAGAAGCCGGGGACGTCCGAGGAAGACATAGCACGATCAATTGAGTCGGGCCATGTCAGAAGTCGGAATAACAGAAGAGAATGCCTGAGGCGATGTATGAATGTGAATGAAGCAAGAAGTGTATGCTGAGATCGAGTTGTTTGGTCCGTCCTATCTACCCATCCGGGGTAGAGAGGACGGGAAACGGCGCGATGGTTAGTTAGTAACTTACATTCATTTTCCTTTAAGCTATCTCGGTACTGCAATTTAAAACCTCTTAAACGATTGCAGTACTCTTAAAAGGTGTCTGCATTATTTTAATGATCTGTACCTATATTATATATATATATATATATATATACATGCTCATAGGCGTATACCCCATGGAGATCAGAGAAATACCTTAAAATAAACAGTTATCCGTGCACAATCCGAATACCATACAGCTTATAAGTATGGTTAAAGACATTTTCGTATGAGCATTGTTAAATCAATAGCTGATATGGAAGTTTTCTTCCGAAAAAAAAACATACCTTTCACAAGTTGGAAACGAAATCGAAGGTACGATTTTAAACATACGTTGAGCGAATAAAGCAACTTTTACCAGAAAATTCATCTTATGGTATTGAAATATAGACTAAAGAGGATACTTGTAAGATTCATTTTTGTGAGCTTCTCCGCAATATTAACTTTAAACTTCATTTTTCTTTTTGTAATTTAACTAAGCTCAAAACGTAATTGTTATAAGATCTCGAAGGTAAAGAACCCGCATGACTACTGTGATCTGATTTATGTGGGCATAATATTTGTAATTATTCTTATGTAATTTTGAATGTCATTTTGTTCTTTAAATTTTTTTACTAGCAGCCAACGCAGGTTATTAAATTACATTACGATTCTGAAATGTTAATTTGTAACTTTATGGTTGCAAATCGATACTTGCATTTATTATTTGATAACATACATTAAAATTAAGCACATACGATTTAATATTTTCGTAAAAATATTATTTTTAATTTAGTTACATTGGCTGGATATATCGATATACCCGCACATTTCAGTAAACTCGATTGCACCTAACCTCACTTAGTCCGAGCTAATCTCATCTTACCTTACCTAACCTTATCTAACCTAACCTAATCAAAATAAACCAAAACAAACCAAACCTAGCGTAACTAAACAAAACATAGAGTTACCAAACGAAACCTATCCCAACCTAACCTAAATCGTGAGGCTATCATAAACCAAAACATACAATTATGGAATGCGTGAAAAGTTCAAGTAGGTCAGAATTTTGCCCGTTGCACCCAGCGGAGGTTAATATAATGTAATATTATTTTTTTATGATTTTATGTTTGCAAATTAATAGTTGAATTTATTTTTCTTTATCATTCCCTAATTTTGAATTACGAGTTATTAGGTGGGGGGTACCTACGATTTGATGTTTTGTTTTTATCTTACTTTGATAATTCGAAAAATCATAATAGTGCGTTTATACTTTAAAAAAGTAATTTTCTTAATCTTTATTATTCCTTAAATTTAATCGTTATTAGGTTATCTACCTAAGATTTCATTTTTAGTTTTCTTTGTACCTTTGATTCCTTATTTGTTTAAAAATCATATTTATATATCATTATAATCTATATGTGCACATAAAAGTGTGCTATAAATGCTTTATGTAAGCATAGCGAAATGGCCTTCAGAAGGAATAATTAAATAATGTTACCTACGAAGGTACCTACTTAATCGCTAATATTAATTCAAACCCGAATGATTTGAAATAAAATCGTCCAATTTGTGAACCTATATTTACTCGACTATTTTGCAATTATTGCATT
Source organism: Halesus radiatus (assembly GCA_022606495.2). Taxonomy (NCBI): domain Eukaryota; kingdom Metazoa; phylum Arthropoda; class Insecta; order Trichoptera; family Limnephilidae; genus Halesus; species Halesus radiatus. Next base: position 40,118 of record JAHDVE020011013.1, read on the forward strand.
TGATTACTTTTTCAAACAAATTTGATAAAGACATTGCTATTTAACGCTCATGTTTTCATTCAAATGTTTTTGTTTAATAAAAGTAAAATAAAAAATCATAACATTTCACACATTTAGTAGGTTCTAGTAAAAAAAACCGTATTAATGCTTGGTGAAAAAGCTTTTACTATTTATCGGGAACAACGGCTTCAATACGCCATGGCCATTATTGCTATTGATTGTCTTGTGGACTCTGGTAACTCTGGGTCATGGTGCCAGATCCTGATATTCTTTTCTATTAGATCTTGCTTCCCAGAATGATAAACTAACAACATTTGTAATATGCTTCACTTATAATAGAACGCACTCATCATATAATAAATGATAACATTATATCAAAATATTAAAAAGAGAAATTAAAACTTTTGGTTTAAAAAAAAATTAACAATAGAAAAAAAAGTATGGTTCGCATGTGATGGCCACCCACTGTAGCTACACAATAGTTGATGGTTGAATATCTCACTGACAGGCAAAATAGTAGCGACTTTATTGATTAAACATATGATTACAATTGAATAAGGCAAACGTAAGAAATTTTTCAATCGTTATTTATGTAGTTCATATTCTCTCTGCTAGAGGCGCCAGCAAAAATGTTTCTGTTTTAAAACTGTCAAAATGGAAAATACAAAATAGGAGGTGGTCCAAGTTTTTTTCTCAAGGGGGATATTTTACAATTTTAAATGAAAACTTACATGATAAATAATGCAGATTGGTTTTAAAAGTGTTATTTTACAATGTTTGAGGAATATTTTTTAAATCAAAGCTCGAACTAAGTCAAATCAAGAGTCCAAGCAAATGGCTACCTTATTGAAGTGCGAACTTTATGAAATAGTCGAACAAATCGAATGCTTTGATAAATTTGAAAAACAAATGAACTCTGGGTGTCAATTAATGCGGTGCACGCGGCAATAGACCTAGTTGCAGAGCGAGACGTGGGAGAAAGCGATTCCAAATCGAACTTTTTGAAAAACAACTCCGTTGTTGGAATTAGTGTATTAATGTATAGATTCAAGTGTTTTAAATTTGTTTTTTTTTTTTGATTTTTTTGTTTTTAAATATCAACTCAACCCCGACCCTAACTGTCTAATACCTACTGATTTTTCAGGTTTTTGAATGTATTAAAAATATATATAATGTCACCGGATAATATAATTAAAATATTTTTTTTCACTCCAAATAAGGTCAGGAATCATTGCTTAAAGTAAATCGGATACTCTTTTAAAAAATTTAATGTAAATCTAATTTAATAATGTTATTATTAAGTTCTGCAAGTATTTTTAGTTTTTTTTATTATTGCGACAGCTGTTTCGGCGTTTAAGGCCATTTTCGAACTGCGGTTAATCGACATTATGACAATCTTACAGAATTCAGAATTTTAATTGTTTTTTAACTAAATCGGGTTATGTAACACATTAGCTCAATTTAAAAACAAAGAGAATCTAGTCGTTGTAAAATACATCAAGCCATTCGTGGTTGGTCTCACGCTCCGACACCAGCGGCGCCACTTCCCCCGCCAGCCGCGAGCCCGCTCGCGAGGTGGTTGGCCTCCATTCCAGATTAGACATTAGAAGCAAAAGGTGCATGCAGCGTGCTTTCGCACGTGGCCGCCCGGCATGGTTTTCTGGCGTCATCTTGCCTTCCATGCTTTTAATACATTGTAAACTCATTGTCTTTGCATAAATCTAAACGGTAAAGTCAGTGACCGGTGCATTAACTCCCTGCGAGTTACGAGATGTTCGGCGGTCCACGGCGTCACCTTTTGCGATGGAACCGCGGGCTGACCGCCACAGTTCGATCTATGTAAGCTGTAAGCCATTTCCTCTTTGAATATGTTGCAAAACCTCTATGTTTAAAGTAATTGTCCGATTGAAGACTCACCAGAGAAAGATTTAAACCTTAGATAGGAAATGTATTTCCAATTGATAATTATAACTTCATATGTAATACCTGTAAATGCCTCCCCTTAAAATAAACCTTGGCTAGAAGATACATATATCATTCATTTGGTGATTGAGTACCTTTTATACTCTGAGACGGTTTGAGGCTCGCGCCTGCAGGAGAGAGTCACCTGCCTTATCTACTGAGCTAACCAGGTAACGGGTGTGTAGTAGTGTGTAGTGTGTAGTAGGGTGGGGTAGGTGACGGGCCGTCAGGTCCCCATTATTACTCTGACGCTGCATCGTAGGATTTGTACCCAATCTTGACTTATTTACACCATCGCCATTCATTACACTGGCAGCCGACTTGGGTCTCGTCATTTCTAACACTGGCGACCAACGTGTCCTTCTTCCCACTTCTAACACTGTCGCTAAAATGTTATTTATTTGCCTTTCTAACATCGGTTTTACCGTTAATAAATCATTATTATTTTTAAAAATCCGTCCAAATTAGAATGGAGTGGGAGTAAATAAAATCATTTAAATAAGTCGTCATAATGTGGATTAAACGCAGTTCGAAAATTGCCTTTAACACCGAAACAGCTGTCACAATAATTAAAAAAAATAAAAATACTCGCAGAACTTAAAATTATTAAATTTGATTTACACTAAATTTAAAAATAAATAAACGGAGTTCACACAAAACAATTTATAAATCGAATACGTTTCTTAATAGCCTATAAGTATACATTGGATTTTTTACTAAAACGGCGCTATATAAATCGTCCAAGTATTATTATTATTATTATTAATAATTTATTCAACTTGAAAGATTTTCAAACTTGTGTAACCGTTTAACCGTTTAAAATAATGTAGGTAGAAGAAGTGATATTAAGTTCGTGATATTTCACTATCAATATCTCTAATGATTCTTGTGTTTTACAAACATTCACGCCTTTAAATCTCACACACTTTCCGTAGCCTCGGGAAGCCTAATATTGATGACTTGAAATAGGTGTATAAATTATCCATCAAATATTAAAGCACTGGGTACAGCGGATACGGACGTATATCCCCACACAGTGTAACATGTATTTTGTTATACGTATAAGTAAGATATACAAGGGTTTCCTATTTCTTTTCTTGTGTTCGCCTCGCAGATTTGTAAAAATGACCACGTAAGGTGTTTCATACACAGAATTTATTCTAGGCAAACTTCGAAGGAAGGTGTTCAATAAAGATTTCGACAGATATACCTACCTTTAGACGGTGTAACTAGAAACATATGTCGGTGACGTGCCAGAAAGGTGAGTTTCCGGAACAAATGATTGATAAATTTATTAAGACAGTGAAAATGGAATGTATGCGTGAGTCGGCATTACAAAATGATTTTTTGAAGTGTTTTTGTGTAAGAACTTAAAATAAATCTCACTTTGAACGGTTGTGTTATGATGAGGAATAAAAGATGGTGTTACCTGAGCAAGATTTAATTTAGCTGTAACTAGCTAACCTCACAACTGCAACTCCGAATAGCTTCAACAAGTTAGTTACGAATAGCTTCAATAATCACTGGGAATTGTGAAACACGAAAAAGGCGATTTTATCGGCTTCTTGACTTTTCAAAAGTTTTAATAAGGGTTTCATTTTGATTATAATACATAGAAACATAATGTTTTTTTCAGTATCGGCCTTCTTCCCAAAAGTTAAAAAAACCCTCGGCGCGATGGTCTACAATTGAAATATTTGAAATAAATCAAAGTGCCCGAGCGTCCCGTGAGCTGCCTCCCGATTCGGTCCACGGTGACCGGCTGCTTTCGTAAGCAAGATTTACAACGGGTGAATTCTTGCCTAGGGCGACTGAATATTGAATAACACAAGACGGGCGAAGGGTGGTGGATTCTCCGTTTGCTTTGCGTGTGTTGTGTTGTTGGCTTGTATTCTAAATCGGTCATGTCTTGTATACCAAATCGGCCATTCCTTGTATTTTAAATGGATCATTCCTTCTTTGCCTTTCGGCCTTTGCGTGTGTAGTCCCAAACGTATGTACCGGAACGACCTCTTCTTTTCGAGTCCTCCGAAATCAGGCCGCAGATGTACAACATCCATATATTAACATTTTGTTTTTTCTCTTCCGAAATGCTTAAATTTGGTCCGAACTTCAACTAAAGACGACGGTTGTAGCATTTTGGTCTGAATATATGACATGAGTCAGAGTCGGGATATTCGGAGTTCTCTTGCCCACGATTACATATATGAGCGCTTCCAAGTGTATGTGTTGTAATATTGATCATTATGTATAATGAACCTTCTAATCGGTTAATAATACATGAAACTATCTAAACCACTTCTGTGAACAGACATTATTTGGAAATAAAGTAAAAGTTAATATTCTAAATTTATGTGGTCATTATATCATACTTGAAATAATTCTGCAGGGGTGCTTCCTGTTGTATTCAGTTACTTTACCATTTTCTAACTGCCAGGTAAAACCTTGATCGTTTTTAGGCGTACAACGACATTTTTAAGAATTGCGTGAAGGGATTAATTTGAGAACAATCGTATTGAACTTAACGGGGTTTAGTCTACATCACCTTTCCCCTTTGTCTTCGCATATTTGCCATTATACGTTTGTTCAAAAGAAAAGGTGAATTTCGAATTTTTTCGAAAAGTATTTATTTATTCATCAATATCCATTTTCTTCCTTTTAAAGTAATCCCCCTCAGATATAATGCACTTATGCCAGCGCTTCTTCCAATCCTCGAAGCTCTTCTGGAATGCGATTTTCGGTATGGCCATCAGCTCGTTCTTCGATTCTGACTTTATCTCATCAATTGTGGCAAAACGCTTTCCTTTCATTGGTCTCTTCAGTTTCGGGAATAGGAAAAAGTCGCAGGGAGCCAAATCTGGTGAATACGGTGGTTGGGGAATGATTACAGTGTTGTTAAATAATCACGAACAAGCATTGATGTGTGAGCTGGTGCATTATCATGATTTGTTTTTCCACAATTCCGATCGTTTGAGCCGTATTGCTTCACGCAAACGTTGCATAACTTCCTTGTAGTATTCCTTATTAATCGTACGACCTGTTGGCAAGAACTCATGATTAACCACGCTATTGTAATCGAAGAAAACAGTGAGCAAAACCTTCACATTTGATCGAACTTGGCGTGCTATTTTCGGTCTTGGCTCTTCTGGCCGCTTTCATTGGGATGATTGGGCCTTGGTTTCGACGTCATAACTTTATACCCACGTTTCATCACCAGTTATGACCCTTTTGAGCAAATTTGGATCGTCGTTAACGTCATTCAACAACTCCTGAGCGATACTAATGCGACGTTGCTTTCGCTCAAAATTTTTAGCGATTTCGGAACAAACTACGCTGCCACACGTTTCATGCACAAAACATCCTAGAAAATGGCATGAGCCCATTGATATACTAACATCTTCTGCAACTTCCCTAAAAGTGATTCGACGATTTTCCAAAACCATTTTATTCACTGTTTCGATGTTTTCTTCGTTTGTTGACGTGGTTGCAACTCCAGGACGCTCATCGTCATTAACATCTTCTCGGCCTTCTGTAAAGCGCTTGTACCACTTATAAACACTTTTTTGAGACAAAGTAGACTCGCCGAATGCCACAGTCAACATTTTAAGTGCGTTGGAGCACTTTATTCCATTTTTAACGCAAAATTTAATACATACTCTTTGATCCATTTTTTCAAAAGTAAAAATCGAAGAACACACAAAAACGTGACTAACCTTTCCAGTTGTCGAAAACAAACCACTAATCCAAAATGGCTGATAATGCTAACATATGATAAACATATGTGTACCAAAATAACAAAAAAAATCGATAATCGAATGTACACAGCCCGCGAAAATTCAAAATTCATCTCTTTTATGCAAATTTCTTTAAAGTTGTATAGAATAATTTTTTTTTAATTAATTAACATATAGAATGCAAAATAAATCAAACTCTTCTCTGCAGAGACGAAAACCTAAACTATTTGAAGGGGAAAAATCTGTGAAATTTTATAATTATAGCTTTTCATGAAATCGGCGTTGCGAACTTTAAAATCAGGCGGTGCTCATTAAAATGTTGTTTAAACATTTATTTGTATTTAATTTGAATGTGTTCGTCTGACTAGTTTTTGAAAATGAATGAAACTTCTTAATTATATTTTTTTTTTGTTTAAGGTTCCTGCACTGTAGACTTTGTTTATTCGTTTTTACCAAAGCAAGCGTTTTTTTCAATGTTTATTTTGTTAGATGATTTAACTTCGCTTCAGAGGAATATGGTAACCAAATGTGGTGCGCAAATAATAAAATCGATTATTTATTTTACAAACAAAGAGTTATTAATAGCCCACCTTACTATTGATATATTGAAAATAATTTTCAGCTGCGATAGTCCGCGCGTTTCCGTTTTTTTACAAAGCTTTTCAATTTCTTCCTTCAACTAAAAGGGATGTTTTAACTCCAATTAGTTAGAATACAAGGAAATATTGTTTAAATATGTAAAAACTTTTTTTTTCAGGTTTAATCCAAAAGTTTTTTACATAAATGATTTTAAATTATTTTCATATGAGACGATAACTTTGTGATGTGACATTATAATTTGAAAATAAAACAATAACTTTATTTACATCACTTTTATTTATTATATACTTTTACCGACTGGGTTACGCTACTACCGTAGCTTCTTCAAAGCAGTATACTACTAAACTATGAACTAAGATACGCATCTGTTACATATTGATAAAAACGGGCGAGGGAAGGGCTAAGGGTGGAAAGGGAGCAGATACCTGACCGGGAAGAGCGTGTACTTTGTTTATTCTGAATATTTTAAGAATCGGACTTTTATTTAAATTTATTTGATTATTAGTGAGTCCACTTTTCATGTTTTTGGCTTTTCTCATTTCTAACGCTTCTAAGTTATCTAGTCTGATGCCTATTCCATTTTTATGGAGTAAACTAAGGCCTGTATTTTTATTGAATATGTGGTCTGTTTTTAAGAATGACAATCTAGTCTCCTTTAATGGAAGCAATCTTCCCAACAAGCCCTCCATTGATATGCTTGGTGTAACCTTAAGTGATCAGCTCAGGTCTAAATGACAATCTAGTCTCCTTTAATGGAAGCAATCTTCCCAACAAGCCCTCCATTGATATGCTTGGTGTAACCTTAAGTGACCAGCTCAGGTATGGGGGCTCCATCGAAACCCGAAACTCAGAAGCTGGGCGTATTGTACAGAGCCTGCAGATACTTTAATAGTACACAATTGCTGACCCTGACAAATCGCAAGTGAGCGCACTGTAGAATTTGGCAGCCACCTCTTGTCGGGAGCCCCAAAATATCTGAAAAAAACCTTTCAGACTCTGTGCAGAAACGGGCGGTCCGTTTGATAGATTCGCCTATCTTAACAAACGGACACAGACGTCAGGTGGGAACGCTGTCCTACCGGTATTTTAATGGAAGATGCTCTGAGGAACTAGCGTCATTGATCCTTTCGGCACCGGTGTATAGTCGGGAAACACGCCAAACGCGGGTCCAACATTTGCACACGGTTGACATTTGTCACATGAGAACGGGTCGCTTCTACGACTCGCTCTTGTGTTCAACAGCTCGGCTGTGGAATGATATGCGGCCTCTGTGTTTCCTCCATCCTATAACATGGGTCTCTTCAAGACCCAAGTTCACTCCTTCCTATCCTCTAAAAGACCTTCCACACAGCATCCCCAAAGATGATATAGGCCTTGAGGGAAATTATTTCCTCCTTGGTCTCCTGTGTGGAGTTACTGTAAAAAAAAAAAAAAAAAGAGGTGGTTGGAAATTTCCAAAAATATTATGGAGGCATCTTAAGTGTTCTTTTACCCGGATATTAACATTACGCGACGTTTGCATACATAAAACGCGGGGATATGATTGCATCAAAGTCGTTCTTCAAATTCGGAATTCGCTAACCCTCGGGTAGTAGCGTAATATGGTCGGAAAAGTATACAACAAATGAAAGTGATGTAAATAAAGTTTTTTTTTTTTTTTAAATATATTTATTAAATGTAAACATTTTCTTAATTTATATTAGAATTAACTTATTGAAGCTTTACACTTCATTGTAAAATTATTTATTGACAATACCATCATTTTATGAAATAATCGAAAAATAATATTAATATTTCTCAAGTGAAGTATGAGATTGATATAAATGACGGAATCCAACAAGGTTTCGGTAAATAATTTCGGTAAAGACGCATGAGTCCCGGATAGACTAGAGATTCTGAGTTCGAGTCTCAGTCGCGCCTCTTTTCTCCTATTTCATATTATCATTGATAGTTATTAATGTTATTTTCAATATGAACAAAATTTTCGAATCATTTAATTAAAAACAAAGTGGTTTTCCATTAAATTGAAAAAGCCATTAATTTTTTTTTATTTTCCTCTTAAGATATTGATGTTTTAATTATAGTTCACACGCATTGTGAAATAATAAAATTACATTATTTTTATCTGCACCGGGAAATTTTTTTTTCTAAGACATATTATAAGTAAATAAATGTACAAAGTAAATCTATGGCAGTTATAATCAATTGCAAATGCATAAAATATGATTTAGATAACTGTAAATAATAACAAATTGAAAATAAAGCTTCTGGTCCTGCCCCTAAATTCGTTTTCAATTTTGTTATTTTCTTGACAAAGTCAAATATCGGAAATTAAAACAGTAGACAAAGCAGTTTGATGTTAAATTTCGACATGCTACTGTAACCAGTACATTTTCGAACAAAATGTGTCCGCAATAGCCCATTATGCAAAATGTTACAATCCAAATTATGATAAATTTTTAATAAAATGCATTTTTTTCAGCGGTAAATTTTGTTCTTGGTTATGAAAAACGTTTTACGTAATTTACAAATAAAACAGAGAAGCAATCATAAATAAATCAATAATGTTAAAAAAAAACAGAACTTTTTTGTTTTAATTATTGAAGATAATAATGAATAACTCGTAAAATGAAACACGAAACCGAATGGACAGAGAAAAGAAAAAAAGTTAACGGTAGCAGCTGGGACTCGAACCCGGGACCTCATTTTTTGCAATCCTGCCATTAAGAATTGACAGTGTTATCTGTGCTTGCTCTAACTTGCTCAGTGTCTTCGGGGCATTCGGGAGTCAGTGAGTGAGCATACATGCATTGACAACACTGAGCTTCGCAGACCCCGACCTGCACTCTGCTCCCGCGTCGCCCTTGTCCCCGCGCGGCGTCCGCGCTTTATTTCCGTACCGGGTGTTATAAACGAATCACTGCATATTTATCTTATTCTTTTCGTGGTGTGTCTCTAATTTATATAAAGGTGGTGATTGTTCATTTTATTTTAATTTACATTATCGCGCGCAATTGATAACGGGGTTTTAAGAGTTGCTCTTTTACTCACGTATCTGTAAAATAAAAATCATGTTGGAAGCAAAAAAAGAAGAGACGGCAGTATAGTGTGGAATATATTAAATAAGGATTTATTGAAAATCCCACAAACCCATCACCGCCAATGTGCCTTATTTGTCAAAAAATATTTATGAATGAAGCCGATGAAGCCTTCTAGGCTTCAAGATCATTTAAATAAAATACACCCGGATAAGAAACACAAAGAAGTAACCCATTTTCAAGATATGAGAAAGAAGTACGAAATTCAGCAAACTAAATCAAAACTTTTTTCATCAGCTTCTATGCAAGACGATGACGGACTTCGAGCTACGTATAATATCTCATTTTTGATTGCTAAAACAGGCAAACCACATACTATTGGGGTAGATTTAATTTTACCACCAATAAAATAAGAAATAACTACTGTGCTCAATTAACCAGCTGCAGATATTATCCGAAAAAATCCTCTGAGCAATAGTTCTGTGCAAAGACGAATTGATGAGATGGCTGAAAACATTAAATAATCATTGTGCAATCATCTGCAGACTTGTCAATTTTCAATTTAGCTGGATGAGTCCACTTTACTAACCAATGAAGCATTGTTAATGTCATACATGAGTTTCATCAAATATGGGAAAATATGTCAAGAACTATTGTTTGCTAAAAATTTGGAAACGGATACAAAAGGAGAAACCATATTTAATATACTGGAAAAGTTTTGTGAGGAAAAGAAAATTCCTTTTAAAAATATTTTTCAGTTGCTACGGATGTCGAACCGGCTAAGACAGGGCTTCATAACGTCCTTAGAAAATAAAGTTCCTGACGTGCTTACTGTGCATTACATAATTCATCATCAGCATTTGGTTGCGAAAATTCTGAGTGAACGCCTCCGTACATCACTGCGATTTATTATCACAGCAGTTATTAAAATCAGAAGTAACTCGTAGAATGACAGATTATTTAGTCAGCTTTGCATTGCCAATGATGAAGATTTCAATTGATTGCTGCTTCACACAGAGGTGCACTGGCTGGCTGGCTAGAGTTACTAGGAAGCAAAGTCACCGAATTGGGGGACAACCTCATCTCATCAAATAACGATATTGTGTACTTAACAGACCTTTATAAATTGTTTAATGATGTCAATCTCTAACTTCAATTTGATTAAGAAAAAAATGCTGCTTTTGTATCCAAACCGCTATGATACGAACGAAATATCGGCAGATAATAATAACTTCCGAAATTTATTAGCAGTATTATCCAAGAACGACGACTTGCTTGTTTAATGTCTATACTTGGAAACCTTCACAGTGATTTCAAAGAACGATTCCAGGATATTTTAAACATGAATAAACCGGACTGGGTTTTGGATCCTTCTTCAAATGTCAACACAGCAGGATCATCCCAGTTAGAAGAAGAACTAATGGAATTGACAAAAATGAGGAATTAAAAATTAAATTTAAGAATGGCTACCAAGAATTTTGGCTACAGAAGCCGATTTCGCAACTTCACCTAGGATTATGGTCGATTGCTATACGATTTCTGAAAGCATTCTCTTTTTCCTATTTAGCTGAACGTGAATTTAGTGCTGTAGCAACGTTGGTAACTCAAAAGAGAAATCGGCTTCATGTCACCTAGACGGTTTTTTTAAAGTAAAATCAAGCCTGATATTAACAAACTCCTTAAAATACATCAAATTCAACCTTCTCATTAGATAAGTTAGAAAATCAATGTCTTTTGAATATTAATAAAATTACTTCTCGATATAATTAAGTATGCATTTTAATTGTTCTCATTGAAAAATTCTTCTTTAAACTCAAAAATAGGATAGAAGTATATCCTATTTTACGACTATATAATATTACAGTGTAATTACACGTTTAAATATAATCGTGGTGATAGCTGTTTCAGGTTCGCGGCAAATGATAAGTAAAAAAAAATGGGAAGGGGCTCTAGCAAAAAAAATATTCACAAAGTGGGCGGTGGGCAAAATAAAGTTGAGAACCTATGGCCTACATGAATTAGCCCTCATGTTGGAGAGAATTCCGAAGAAATTTCGAAGATTTCTCTACCTGAGGGAGCCATTGCTCGTGGCTCTATCCGACTGACTTTTTAGTAGATATGTTCGAAATGAACCATCTACGGGTCAGCTACATATTTTTTCAGACTAATTTGTGGACGGTTTGAAAACTCGGCTTTCACAGAGAACATTCATTTCTATGTTCCTGATGGTTGTCTCCATCACCAAGAACACATTATACTGTTTTATCTCCCACCCGCAGGACCAACTTGTCAATGGTCATGCCAGCTATTGACATATTTAGCATCAACGAATCTGCTTTTAAACGGCTAACTTTGTTGCTATTAGTTTAAATGTTTCTAATTTTCTAATTTTTTTTATACATTATATTAAATCTTGCTGTATAATGCAAATTAATATTAATACAATGTAATTAAAAACACCTTAAGCAGAAAAATTAGTCGAAATTTAAAAATAATAAAAAACTGAATAAAATTTAATTGGATTACTATATCTATCCAAATGTAATGTTAGTAACTCAACGTAGCTGCAAAAAATACTTATCGTATCTGAGAATCATTAACGGCTTTTTTTTCTTTCGAAAACCAAAAATCCAAAACACTCTGTTGATTATATCTATATAAACAATTTGGTTACCTTGTAGGTGCCGAGGTTTTCCACAACGCAGGGCAGATTAGCATCTCTGCCAAGTGCAACCGTCACATTGGGGATTGGTTCGGCGAATCGGGGATCTTCTGTCAAAACTGAAAAATGAACAAGTTTATGTCAAATATATTCAAAATGGGGATAAAAAACATTCAAGGTGCATTTGGTTTTCAATCTTACTAGGAGGAGAATTATTTTCTGTTTTTCCAACTGATTAATGTTTGCAGAGATTATCTGGGCATCAAATGCTGTTAGACACACTAATAACTTAGTAACCGTTAGGGAGTTTAAGGACATACGAGGGAATGAAATCATTGGGGAGTTTGGTCGTTAGAGGCGTGACCTCGTTATAAGCGTGCTCTTCATAATTATATACATGTTCATAAATAAATTAATTCAAAATTAACATTATTAATACATATATATACAAATCAACACGTTTCGAATGCGAAGCCTTAAAAAACATTATTAACATTTTTTTTATAGTACTTCCACACAGGACACCCTGAGGAACAATTTCCCTCAAGGTCTTTATCATCTTTGGTGATGCTGTGTGGAGGGTCTTTTAGAGGATAGGAAGAAGTGAACTTGGGTCTTGAAGAGTCCCATGTTATAGGATGAAGGAAACACAGAGGCCGGCAGATCATTCCAGAGCCGAGAACACATGAACGAGTCGTAGAAGCGACCCGTTTTCATGTGACGAATGTGAACCGTGTGCAAATGTTGGGCGCGCGTTAGGCATATTTCCCGACTATGCACCGGTGCCGAAGGGATCAATGACACTAGTTCTTCAGAGAATCTTCCATTAAAATAGCGGTAGAACAAGGACGAAATTCCCACCTAAGGTCTGTGCTCCAAAGATTGCAGTCCGTTTGTTAAGATAGGCGAATCTATCAAACAGACCGCCCATTTCTGCACAGAGTCAAGGGTTTTTTCAGATATTTTGGGGCTCCCGACCGGAGGTGGCTGCCAAATTCTACAGTGGGGCGCACTTGCAATTTGTACAGGGTCAGCAGTTGTGTACTATATACTTACCTACTTTAATCAATTTTTTTTATATTTATAATTTTTCTAATCTTCTATTCTTACATTATTGTGTTTTATGTTTATCATTTGTCTATACTTTACATTATTATTTTTTAGTATTCTGTATATTCCTGACAAGGAAAGCTTCGCCTTCGAAACATGTTTCGAAAAAAGTATTCACGAGATATATCGCAAAAAATATACGCAGGGCAGCAAAAAATCTAAAATAATCACCACAATAAGGAGGTCCCTGCTTGTGTATGGAAAAGCATAAGAAAGAATATTAGGTACGATACAAATAGGTTGCATAGATGGTTCTAAATGTCATCTAACACAGTAATCTATTAAATTATTATAACCCACGCCTCCGTAGCCGATAAAATACAAAGGGTTTGTACAACATATGTTTAAGTGAGGCGCCAAGAGCTAGTAAAATAAAAGAGATTGAACCGATGAGTTGATGATAACGCTAGGTATAACGGTATCGGTTGGGTACCGAAGAAGAAATGGTGTATTTCCTGAGGGTAACCATGCCAATGTAACCGACTCCGGTAATTGGTAGCTTCATAGTAATATAGTGATGTTTATATAAAAAATGCATCGATTTTTGTCAAAATTGTAATAATGGCCTCTCTTTAAGTTAAAAAAAATGGTTCAACAGAATCACAAATATTGAGGAATAAAATTATTTAATAAATTATCGGAAATAACAAGGTTCGTTATAATAACTTTGTATTATTCAAAACCCAAATAAAAAGTCTACCAAAAACTTCAACTAAAAAATATGTACAATGTAGGTATGAAATAAATAAAATATGATAATAAGAACCAATGAACCAAATAATGCAAAAAAATCAATAAATCTATAAATTAAATAAATAACTCCCCTCCCATACATACAAGCATGGCTTTTTACGGGGTAAATCTTAATTGTTACAATATCTACACATTTAAAAAAATAAATTATTTATTAGAAACACAAAAAAAATATTTACATAAAAAACATTATACGAGTATATGATATATATCCTATAGATACAATCGACAGGTAAATATCTCTGATCAATGTGTTTACAACATGTGTGGTGTACGCAATAAAGTTTTTGGATTATTTAGTTACAAATAACAATGTTTATTTATTTACCAGTCAAAAAAAGAGGTTCGAAGATTTTACTTGCTTTAAATATAATTTTGCATTTAAATTTTATTTATGAAGACATAAAAAAGTCATGAGATATGGCTTTTTGTATTGATATTTTAAGTGGATTTATAGTATTTGAGAAAATGTCAATGTTGTGATATTTACTTATTTCATTGTTCAATATTGACGTTTTTGGTATAAAATTATGATGTATATATTATTATGGCGTATGTTTGTCCGGAACAAATCAAAATTTCTTTGACATCTGGGTCTAACGTATAGTGTGATCTTACTCACTAAGTTACTAACAACCAGAGAATTAACAATTTTGTGTAATATAGTCAAATCAATTAATGTTCTTCTTTTGTAAAGGCTATCAAATTTGAAATGGTTAAGTGTCTGCTGATAGGCTTTTAGTAGATGGTAAACTCTCTATGGATATGACAAGATACCTAAGAATTTCTTTTGAACGGATTCAAATCTATTTATATGTGTAGTGTAATGTGGAGATCAAATAATCGATCCGTGTTCCAGGACGCTACAAATCAGTGAATTATAGAGAATTACGAGGCTAATTGGTTTTTTGAAAAGCTTAGTGGCTCGCGCTATAAACCCAAACAACTTGTTAGCCTTGCTTAACGTATTTTTCTATATAGTGGTCGAAAGTCAATTTCCTGTCAAAGTGGATTCCGAGATTTTTGATTAATGCTGTTTTTTTCCAATCTTATATCCTGTATCTAATGTTACGGGCTTTGCACTTGTCTATGTTTAATTCCATCTCATTTTCTTCGCACCACAAAGAAATAGTGTCTAGGTCCTTTTATAATTTTTTGCAGTTTTCTTCTGATTTGACGGCTTTATAAAGTTTCAAATCATCTGCGTAATGTAGAAATTTTTATTGAATTCGAAATGTTAAGTCATTAATGGAGATAGGAAATAGCATGGGTCCGAGATGAGACCCCCTTGGAATTTCTGATGTTACAGTTATGGAAGAAGAGTTGAATCCGTTGATTGTTACTAATTGACTTCCATATTAATAGGATTCTAGTCATCGGAGAAGATTCCCATGGATGGCGATATCATCTATTTTATCTAAGGCATTACTGATGTTTGTGTAGATAGCATCGAATTGTATTTTAGAATTACTGCAATAACGTAGGTAGTCAATATATTCTAGCAGGTTTGTATTTATGGATATTATGTTCATAACAATTTTAGAATTACTGCAATCACGTAGGTAGTCAATATATTTTAGCAGGTTTGTATTTATGGATATTATGTTCATAACAACTTTAGAATTACTGCAATCTCGTAGGTAGTCAACATATTCTAGCAGGTTTGTATTTATGGATATTATGTTCATAACAATTTTAGAATTACTGCAATCACGTAGGTAGTCAACATATTCTAGCAGGTTTGTATTTATGGATATTATGTTCATAACAATTTTAGAATTACTGCAATAACGTAGGTAGTCAACATATTCGAGCAGGTTTGTATTTATGGATATTATGTTCATAACAATTTTAGAATTACTGCAATCACGTAGGTAGTCAACATATTCTAGCAGGTTTGTATTTATGGATATTATGTTCATAACAATTTTAGAATTACTGCAATCACGTAGGTAGTCAACATATTCTAGCAGGTTTGTATTTATGGATATTATGTTCATAACAATTTTAGAATTACTGCAATCACGTAGGTAGTCAACATATTCTAGCAGGTTTGTATTTATGGATATTATGTTCATAACAATTTTTTTTATCGATGATGTCAATCGTATTCTACTTCAGGTTTGTTAAGGGTTTTTTTCTGAAAGGTCATCAAATTTGTTATCTAAGTGATTGAAAAGTTTTGTAATTATATCGCTAGAGTTTGCATCAACTTGTTCGGACTCTTTAGCGGAGCTAATTGCCAGAGATTGGCGAACAGGCGTTTCCTAATTGACCGCTGTTTAATCTTGCAGTCAGGAAACTTACAAGTGTTTTGGACTGTTTTGTTTACTTCGTGTAGGTCTCTTTAGATAATCCGATGCACTGAAAGTGATACCTCAGAGTGCAAAAGCAGCAGGTCATCATGTCGCTTTTGTTAGCATTCAGGTTACAGCCTTCACAAGTATTCATGTTCTATATTTTTATGACAGTAGATATTACTGATTTATGACACTTTTAATTACTGTTTTTGTAGAAATGTATTTCGCTTTTGAAAATGAATTATTATTGAAACATTATTAGTTTTAAATTGTTATTTTATAAAGTTGTTTTTGCTTGACCAGAGATTAATCAAAATAAAGTAAAACCAATGGTTTCGCGGAGCTTTGAACTCACGTTCTCGGGATTAGATAATAGCAAGTGTTAAACTAAACGCCTTCACCACTACACCATATGCCACTTAGAATTCACCGAGAAATAGTTAATACAAGAACTTCAGATAATTATTGCTCATAGACTGATTCCTGGTAACTTTACTATAATTTATTTTTTTAAATTAACGTGATTTGATTATTTTTTGTCAAATATCCCTTTAGTTTTATTGAATATAAAATGTTTTAATGACAGTACACAAGGAAGTACGACAGACCGTTGAATGGTAACTAGTAACTAATCAATGATGTAGAACTGTCAATTCACTTTAATCACTTAAATATAGTATTATCGATCAAGTTATGTTCAGTAAATAAGAGGGTTCATTAAAATATTTCGCGGTAAATACCGAGGAATCGTTTACTTCGTGGATTTTGAGGGTTATAAACTGGATTTTAAAAAGCGTTTGTTCGGAGCGGTTATATACACGTATGAGCATATACGTATATACGCATGTACACGGTATTGTATGGCAGCATGAATTATTTGTTTTTATAAATTATGTATTTTTTTATTCAACGTTTATAATATATGTAAATGATAATAATAATCTTACCAGGGCACGGCCGTACGCAACTCAACTGACATGACGTCCGCGTCCAACGGGTTAAAATATATCTTACCAGGGGCACGGTCGTACGCAAGTCAACTGACTTGACGTCCGCGTACAACGGGTTAAAATATATCTTACCAGAGGCACGGTCGTACGCAACTCAACTGACTTGACGTCCGCGTACAACAGGTTAAAATATATCTTACCAGGGGCACGGCCGTACGCAACTCAACTGACTTGACGTCCGCGTACAACGGGTTAAAATATATCTTACCAGGGGCACGGCCGTACGCAACTCAACTGACTTGACGTCCGCGTACAACGGGTTAAAATATATCTTACCAGGGGCACGGCCGTACGCAAGAGGTAGTATTCGCCAAATTCCGACGATATTGTACACTCGTAGCGCAGGCAATAAAAAATCCATCTCTTCGGAGCTATGACTGATTATCACTTAAATATTGATACATTTCATATTAAAAAAATCATTTCAACAGCACAAGAACCAAAATTTAAGAAAAAATGTTTAAAATATTGCCGGAAATTTAATTACTACAAACTTTGTCAAAATGGCGCCCGGTTGCGTGTTTTCGGACTCTTGACAAAGTTGACTGGAAAACGGTTGGATGTCAAAGAAATACGTGATATTTTGGCAGAGATAGAGGCATTGTTAGTACTAACTGAGACAATAAATCTTTTAAAAATAATTTCTTCAATAACAGCATAATTATTTTGTGGCTTCATTATTATTAAAATTAATCAGATATAAATTTGTTTACACCAATGTTTAATTTAAAAAAAAAATATTTTAAAATACGACATCTTTATGAAGTGACGCATTATTTGAAAAACTTAAATTATCTTCCAAAAGTAAACATTCTCGCGAGATCCGTCGCCATCACGAAAACAGTGGTCTCACTAATGTTATTTATTTATTTATTTTATTATATACGCCCTATATGGGCTATTACATATTTAGTTACTTATAATAGTCACCGAGGTGCAAAACACATTACAGTATTTATTTATTTCTTAAACGCTCATAGGGCTTTTTTATACAGATACATAATTTTAAAATCACATAAGAAAAATAAAAAATGGAAAACTCTAAAGTTAAGTTACATATGAAAAGCAGTTCAGTTACACTTGAAAAAGAAAAACTGCACCAAAACTAAAAAAGAAAAGAAGTAAAAAATAAATAAATATATAAATATCAATATGTTTTGGAAGCGAAGCTCCCCTCATCAGAATACACAGTATACTAAAAAATAACGACAAGTATAGACAAATTACAAACATAAACAAAAATTACCAAGTGAAGAAAGTAGGTTAGAAGGTAATTAATTAAAAATGTTTAAATTATTGAAAAAAAAAATAATAGTAATTTAAAAAATTAAATTAGAACTAATAAAAATAAATTATTCTTATTATTAATACGAATAAAAAAAATAACAAAGCATAATAATTAAAATTTAACAAAAATTGTATTAATAATATTCTAAATATAGTTATTAATGTGAGAATAAACTAAAGAGATGGCCATTTAAACTTTTTTATTATTATTATTAACACTTTTTCTAGTTTGTTAAAAGAGATTTCATACTATTTTAAACGAAAAATTATAAAAAATTTACCGGTAATACTTTGTGTATACCGCTGCTTAATACATAAATATCCACGTGTTTCCGAAGCGAAGGTTTCCTCATCAGGATATAAATAAAATTAAAAATTAGGTGACTATTAAAGTTTACCCTGATGATAGCCAACTTCCAATATAAAATGTCACCGGAGTTAGAAAAAATCTGAAAATGAGGACGAGACGAGATTTAAATACACTACACAATCTTGTATGATCTTTCAGAGACTTGGAACTATCAGTCCGTGGCGTGTGTAGTTTTTCAAGTTCAGACATGAACTGTGCATTAAATGTTTGAGTATTACCGTTTTATCATTATCTTCCCCTGATTGTTCTGGCAAAATGAATAATTGAGCGAACCAAGTTCCTTGTGGAATTGACGGGAAAAAAACCTTTTTAGATATTTATGGCATTTTTTAAATGTTTCTATTAGCTCTTAATATGTATTTCATGATTCGTTTTTCTTAGGGTAGGCACAGCTTTTCTGCCTTTATGGACTGAACGCCACTGCTCTCAGCTCACTGATTAAAGAGTTCATCTGTTTTGCAGGAACTATTTGGTTTTTATCCTTTGAATGAATTCACAACTCTTCTCCGCTGTAATTGGAGCTTCTAAAGTTATAATTTATGAAATATCGGCGAAAGCGTCGGCAGTTTATGAGAAGTACCCTCTTGAATTTTAATGATTTGTATGAGTTGTGGATAATAAAAAAATTCTTAATGTTTTCTTGTCACTGTCTCGCAGCCTGTCTGTCGGAATTTAATGTTTGTTGTTATTTTTAGAGAGCAAAAAAACAAGTGATGAAAAATTAAGAATCTCATAATTTTTTTTCCTGATGATTTGTAGAGAATTTAATAAAATTAATTCATATTTATGACGAAATTTCATGATAATAAGTATATAGTAAATTGGTAATGTTAATCTCTAAGACATAATTTATTCAAAAAGTTTTGCCTTCATTTTTGACCTCTTTCCTAATTAATAAACCCCATACTATGTAGAGCGAAGTACTTTTATTTAGCAAAACATAATTGAAACAGAAAACCTTAATGTTTTGTTTGTTTGGGTGTATGTAAGCCATACATAATATAAATTAATAGCGCTAAGGCTATCCCTCGAAACAAGTTTACCTCACGGCAAAGACTTTCGCCCGGTGCGGTGTGTGTAATATCTTTTGTAAACTCAGCCATTGTGTTGCTACGTGAGATGTATGTACTTGATATTGTAGGTCGTGTGCAGCGATGTACTATCTACTGATAAATTTTGAAAGCAAATTTTCTGTAATTGGTTTCACTTTTGAAGAAAAATTAATTCAATTTTAGCTGATTTTAGTGGCCAGATCCACATAGCCACCGTCCTCTTCATTCCTTCACTTCCTTCAGCCTCACAAAATTCCCTAGATGTCATAGTTCCATTGGTTCGGGACAGTTGAAATATATTTGCGGTAATGTGAAAAGCAGCATCACATATTCTCATTAAAAAATATAAATGACCCTTTTGGCTGAACAAACAATCGGAAATCGTGCGATAAAAGTAATTTTTTGCGAATCTAAAGTTTTCTAGGAGGTATGCAATTATTTTCTAGATAATTTTGAAAACTTTGTGTTTGATTAGTTTTTAAAGTGGTGACAAGTAACATCTGCCTCAAGGTAACTTTATATAACTTACCTCAAACGTAAATTTAAAAAATGGAAAAAAGGAATCTGTCGGTGTTCCCCGAGTAATCCGCCCAGTCCACCTCTGGTGGTGGATTAGGTAGTATGTTGTGTGTGCTGCTTGTTGACTGGGTAAGCGTTCCCCAATATTGTTACATCAAATAAAAGCGCCTAAAGCCCAGCAGGTTTGCGTCTGATTTATGTGTGTTTTACAGCGTCACGCTACAACGGAGACTGTCTCTGCAGACCAGCCAACAACCAAAATAAACGGAATTATGAAAATGATAAAGGGGAGCGGAACAAGGAAAGATGAGTTACTTCTGACAGTAAACTGAACAAATTGCTGGGTAGTTTCTGAAATAGCCCAACAGCTTTCAGCCGTAAGGTGTGAATTATCCATGAATAGTCCTCATGTTACACTTTAACAAACCTCTTTTAATCACAATACTCTTCGAAACCTTCATTTTGCAAAATGTATAAGGCTTTCTTATTTTTAAAGCTGTTTTACTTGTGACGGTAAACTAAATAAAAAAAATTGCTGGGTAGTTTGTACTTAAATAATCCAACTGTTTTCAATGGTTGGGTGCAAATTATCAGGAAATATCTTCACCATAATATACATACGAGTATACAGCCCCACCTTATGAAACCTTTATGTTATAAAAAGTATGATGTTTTAACTTAAGTTAATTCTCATAATCTAAGAGATTTTAAAATAGTTTTTTCTGCAAATTATGAAGTATACGTCAATAGCCGCACAGTATAAACAAACCCCCTTCTTTTAATCATTGGACTCTAAAATACACGAGTTATTTTACGGGTTAGGTTCACTGCGCTGATGGCATGATATTAATTAGTTCTTGGATTGGTTATTACATAACGAACCGGCAATCATTAAGAGGAACGAAACGTAGTCCAACATCTTATGAATTTAGAAGTAGTTAAATATAACAAAACTAGTCATTTAATTAAAGTCGTAAAGCAAATTGATGAAATTGAAAAATAAAATCAATGAATAATATAATAAAGGATCATGAGACGAAAAACAATCGACGATTCTTGCTACGTGAGACTATGGCATCCCCAATTGGGGTATGTTGTGAGGCTGAAGGAAGGGGGGAGGAGAAGGAGATGGGGAAAGAGGAAGGTGGGGGAGAGGTAGATGGGAAAGAGGAAGGTTGTAAAGTTCCTTGATTTTCAGATCTCGTCACAAAACATGGCAAGTAACATTTCGATTCTGAATGGTGGTCTTCCACCAGGGCGATAGTGAAGGTATCTACCACTCTGAAACGTGCCGCAAATATACTATATGTTATTTTTAATTAATAAA
Source organism: Halesus radiatus (assembly GCA_022606495.2). NCBI lineage: Eukaryota > Metazoa > Arthropoda > Insecta > Trichoptera > Limnephilidae > Halesus > Halesus radiatus. The sequence goes on from JAHDVE020011013.1 coordinate 61,842, forward strand.
TTATGAAAGAATAATACAAATGAGTCAAATAAAATTTACTAGCACTCGCAGGAATTTGACCTCCGGATTCGTAGTCGAGGATTGTAACCACTCAACCACGGAGGCCGTCGTGTGCAGATTATTTACAACTAATTTAACAATATGATATTTCTGTTCCAGTTAGTGGCTATTTCCCTATTCTAAAAAGTAAATACAAACTCCAATGGTCATCTGAATGAAATATAGCTTCTCTAACAAAAGGTCATCGGTAACTCATTAATACAACCTTTTATTCCTGTTAAGCTTTGGTTTCAAAAATACACTTGGATGCTTAAAAAACACATATTTCCTCCATAACTGGAATGAGACTAGGTCGCACGACACTCTGGACCATAATTTCTTTGAGTGTCTTATCAATGACCAATTTCCAAACTTTATGCACGAATTGGTAAAACTTAATCCTTTCTCAATAAAAATAAAACAATAACTTTGTTTATAACCACGAGAATTTTATTTAATTTTATTACGACCGATCGGTTTCGCTTAACATAAGCATCTTCAGGGTACAAAAATTAAACTGATCAAAAATACATAGTGTGTGTTTATATATACAAAATGGAATAAGATAGAACATAACACAGATATAAACACAGTTATTAACAAAGTTATTGTTTTATTTTTAATAAATATGTCTAACTACAAAGTGACTGCTTTCTATCAAAATATAATCGTTTCTCACCCAATTAAATTTCTTAAAAAAAATACATTTAACGTTGGATTGTGTGTAGTGGAATTATTAGCAAATATTAGGTATATTTAATTTATTTTTTACTTATTTCTTAGGAAATATTCAATGTCATTTTAAAATTACTGTGGCTCTGACTAGTAAATAATTCATTAGTATGTAGACAAATGAAACATTTTTGTTACCTTATAAACTATTTTTATTTACATATACATTGAGAAACTTCGGGACGAAAAAAACATGTATAATATATACATTTTGTTTAGAATTATGTAAGAACGTACATTATTCCTTAAATAAAAATAATAAAACAAATGAAATTACAATAAATACATTGTGTGTTTTACGGTAGTAGAGAAGTCGAATCACAGAATTACAAAAGGAGCGAACATCAGTTTTTGTTTATGATATAAAGTGTATACGCAGCACATCCAACCCAACGAAAAAAAATAGTGTTGCTAGGAAAAGATTACTAAATCATTTAAAAAAGCCGCAAATGAATAGGGTTAGTACTTATTTTGTAAATGATTCTCAAAGTTTGTCTATTTTAAAAATTACTCTGTGTGAGAAAGGGTTAAAATTGAACTCCCTACCAGTGTGCCGATTCATACGTGTGTTGAAATATCATGGAACTTTTTTTTTTATACCCCCAATGAAAGACTTCTATTCAAATACAAAACTTTACTTTAAATACGTTTGTGCTGATCTAAAATGTGAATACCAGGGACTAATGAACTTTCCTCTCTCTCGAACTCCCTACCACTATCCTCTGCCTTCTAAGTCTCAACTCCCCCCAAATTAATGATTTATTAGGAAAATATCTTTATAAAAATGGCATTAAAATTTAAGTCATTGGGGTTTAAAAACACACAAATTTACACTGTAACTTATCTGCTTCAATTTTATTTGCCCAAATATTATATTCTGTTTAAAAGTAACTGAATTGAAGAACAAGCTGTAATATTAAAATCTAACTGATTAAACATGGCCAAGATCGCCCTTATCGGGTGAAATACATCAATAACGACAACAAAAAGACTGTTATTTACACCAGCTAGGAATACAGCAAACATGTATTTACACCAGCTAGGAATACAGCAAACATGTATTCTCTATTGTAGCTGATAAGAGCGGGATTTGCTGGTTAATTTTCTGTTTCATGACTTTTATAAATTTAGGGAAGATTGTGAATTGTGGCATGAAGGGAATGTTCATCCTTTGTCTCATTTTTTTGCTCTTCTCTTTCCGCAATAAAATGTACGACAAATACAATGTCTGACGAAATGATAGCTATTTATTTCAATTGTCACTTCCGTTTGCATGTCATGATGTCATTATGAGTCATCTAGACTGCATAACAGAGACAGCTGATAAAAAAAATGCTAGGGAAAACCCAAAATTTTAGAAATGCTTAGTCGAATTCTTTTGATATTAGTCAGTTATCTTACAATTAAATTAATTTATGGCGCCTTTCATTTCAATTTCCATTATCACGGAATACCGAGTATTATTGTTTTAGTCGGATAGTTAGGGCAGGTACAGATGAAATGAAATGCATTTCAAAAGCTGTATTTATTAAATGTGCCAAGCCAACTCCCGTGGAGACATTGCTAGACAGATCATTAGGTGAGAGTGAAAAGGCTCCAAGTAATGTTTTTGAGGAAAATGAATTTTGTCACCAGGCAGTTTACTGTCTCTTAAACTGTACTGGAAAAAACATTAATTTCCATAAACCGTTTTTTTGAATAATAAGGTTCTAATTGCGCATTAACATAGATTTGGTTTCGGTTGATAAGGCTTCAATAACAGGTGGAACCTGAGGTTGGAACTTAATAAAAAATAAAATAAAACGAAAGTTTAGTTCGATATTGTTCCAAATAATTATGACAGACTTCATACAAAGTCATTTTGGATTTGAAACCAAAACACCCAACTACCTTTTTAAAATCAAAATGTGTAGCAAATATTTATTACATCTTTGAACTATTTTATTATTATTTTAAAATACAGGCCATTAAAACTTCGTATTAGTTTTATTTATTTGTGAATTTGATAATTTAAAATATATGCGCATATTGTCCTCCCTACTATGTAGATACGATTACTTTATTTATATTATAAAACATAGATGTTGCAATAATTATTATTATAGTATATTTGCGTAAGTTCCAGAGTGGAAGATACTCTCAGTATCGCCCTGGGGAATGACCACCATTCAGAATTAAAAACGTTGTTTGTAATGGATTTTAGCCATGTTTGGTGACCAGATATGAATACCCGGATAATTTCCCCACCTTCCTCTTCCCCTTCTCCTTCCCCTCCCTAATATCTTCAGCCTCACAAGATTCCCCAATTGGGGATGCCATAGTCTCACTGGCTCCAGACGGTTGGGAGCAGTTGGGACTCTAGTGCGGTATTCATATAAAAATAAAATAAATCTCGCCTACCTATTTTTTTAATAATTGCCGTTCTATACTTTTATTACCTATGATGTATGAGAAACAATTCAATGCAATTTTTATTTTTTATTTTGATAATTTAGCAGTAGTAATCAGTTTAATAATCAAAATAACAGATTGTTCTATAATTGAACAGCAATTAGAAAGTAGTGAAAAAATGATCTAAAATAACCCCTAATTGCAAAGATACAGAATAAAACATACATGGAATCCTTTCAAACTGAGAGCGATGTTAATGTTACGCAGTAAAAAGGTTCTAACACTTATTTTTGGTATATCTAATAAATTTTAATCTTTAATATATTATATTTTTTAGTTACTTAACACAAAAAACTAATTATTTGCGATAACAAACTAAACAAAAAGTAACAATTAAAAACAATAATTATTAGCCTGAAACACTCATCCAAATTGAAAAAACCTTCCGAGAAAAGATAAATGTCGCCGACAGGACTCGAACCTACACCCTTCTGATTGCCGGTCAGATGCTCTACCGTTGAGTTACGTCGGCTTATCGCAAACCCGCCAAGTTAATCAATATATACTAGTATTTCATTCAATAATTACTGTTTTTATTATATTTCACCTGTAAACAACCAACTTTATTAGTATGAGAAAGGCTTGTAACGGCTAAATCCCTCAATAGATGGCGTCGAGACAAATTATGTCTACATTTTATTGGTGAAAAATGCTTTGACTTGTCAAATATATTTTTTTTATTAATTGATAAACTAAAGTTGTTAAGACAAGATTTTTGTCGGCTACATTTATCTTTTCTCGGAAGGTTTTTTTCAATTTGGATGAGTGTTTCAGGCTAATAATTATTGTTTATAAAAATAATTGTTACCCTTTGCGCTATGCACAAAAACATTAATTATTGAATGAAACACTAGTATATATTGATTAACTTGGCGGGTTTGCGATAAGCCGACGTAGCTCAACGGTAGAGCATCTGACCGGCAATCAGAAGGGTGCAGGTTCGAGTCCTGTCGGCGACATTTATCTTTTCTCGGAAGGTTTTTTCAATTTGGATGAGTGTTTCAGGCTAATAATTATTGTTTATAAAAATAATTGTTACCCTTTGCGCTATGCATAAAAATCTTGTCTTAAAAACTTTAGTTTATCAATTAATAAAAAAAAATAAACAAAAAGTTTTTCAAATTATAAAATAAATTATTTCTAAAGATTGAGTTCTCATATCATATCACAGTTGTCATATATTCTGGAATGAATTTATATATTTAAAAAAAAATCAATGGAAAAGCAACCCGTTGGATGACTATTTAAAGAAATAAAGATTAATAAACGTTTAACAAAACCATTTTTAAATTATTTATGGAAAACGTTTTAGATATCTGGATTTTGGATATATGGATTTTTCCAGCATATTAATAATCGATAATTTTTTTAATTTATTTTAGCTTATTTAACTTAGTTTATTCTCTCTGATTGGTATGTATCTTTTGTGTTTGCTATTATTTATGTCATTATAATCTCTTTAGATCGTTTTTTAACCCTCGGAGACCCAATGTTGTTGACTCAGACTAAGTCAGCACTATTTACGTTCTATCTAAAGCCGGCGCATGTCCAATGAACAGTTCCCAAAAAAGCATAAAGTACCTAAGTAACTATTTCATAAAGAAAATTAATTTTATTCTGAAAAGAATAAATAACATATTAAAATGCATGTTTTATGGATTACACTTATACGTAGTAGGTGTTACAAATTAGGTCAACGATGAATATTATTAACCCACTGTGTTTGAAAATAGCGGCATAAGGTTTATGCTTTATGCGAGCATATTCTCGTTGTCGCCAAAATCTATTTGATTATATTAACTTCCATATAACATAACATTCAATAAATGTGAGCAATGTTATTAATGTATGTTTTTACGTTGACACCCTGTGGTGTCTTTTACGGCGAGAATGTCAGAACGTGACAGCTACCACGGTAAATGTCGTTGCCGATTTCACGTACATCGTTTTGAAATTGTAAAAGGAAATTTATAAAAAGCTTCATACTTCTCTTTAGATGAATGCTCACGTCATCTCAATTTTTATGTTCCTAGATCAAGTCGTATTTCCTTTGTCTCTCTTTCGACTACAAATAAGCAGTGGCGTCCGGTGACATTTTTCTTGCTAGACTTCTGGGACTTACGAGTATATTTATTTTTTAACCTTACGAGTTAATTTTTTTGAGATTTAGATAGAAAAAAAAACAGGTAATTAATTTTGTTGCCGCCAAAAATATATGTTTTCTAAGAATATTACTAGATATCTTGTGCGGTAGGTATTGTTATGTCCAAACAAGAATATTTATTCAAAATCTTTTGTGTTTATAATTTTTTTTATATTACTAAAAAAAAAAATAATAAAAAAATACGGGTTTTCGTCCAGCCTCCAAATGTGCAGCCTCCAGTGCAAGACGGAAGTTAACAATAAAGCGGATGATTTGATTTCATGCCTCACTGAAAACTCCTAAATTCATATAATAAATAATTGCGTTTTCATTAATTGAGCACAGTTTTTCATATCTGGATCTAGGTCAATGCAACATCTTGTAGCTCACAAGTCATGTCTTTCATGATATTGTAATGTAGGCAGGTATCCTTTATATGCAGCTGTGATAGATATCAATTTAATTGTACTCTGGCATATTGTACGTGCCAAGCTTTTCAACTGTTCAACCAGAAAATATTTCGAGAAATAGTTTAAAATCTTTCGCGAAGTTGGATAGTAAAGCTAGTATAAAAAATCTCTCGTTTAATACTTTACAGTATCAGCACAAACGTTTGCAAAATGGTTTTAAAAATTTTAATGGTAATATATAATTTGTTTCGTATGTCAGATAATAGATATATCGAAAGGGCTGCAATCGTTTAAATGGCAACACCAAGAACATTCAAAGGCAAAACGCTGTAACTTTTTAATAGCACTATGGTTCGAGTGCATATTCATAGGTAATTTGATATGTAGGCTTTGTAAGCAACTCAGATCATAGAATATGGGAGGTGAGCCATGAACCATTTTAACTCGAAAACCTAGTTTCACCAGAAATATTCACCAATACCACTGAAAATCACACGTATGCGAGAGCGTCCGCCCTAGTTTATATTACATGTATAACTTTCATCGACACAAATACTTAAACAAATTACGTTAGTTCGCTTCGGTCAACAGTTATACTTTCAAATAAAATACCCTAGGCCTTATCGTGGAGATAAATCGATATTTATGGAAGATATGCTAGCTTTGACGGGCATTTTAACATGGTTAAAAAAATAAACATTTTACTCTCATATTTCTTCCGAATCGATGTACAATCGAGTTAGGAACACGTGTTTTAACATCTGTTATTTAATGATTCATCGACTACAATATACGAAACTATTCAGTCTTGATTAGTTTAAAAGTGATAGTAGAAAAAGGGACACAGTCTTTCTATGCAAAAAAATTTTTTTTTTTTTAACGCCCCGATGGGCTTTCACATATTTTAACATTTAAATTAGTTTGTGTGATAAACTATTCATATCTGCTATTGGGAGCAATATAACTCTGTACGTAAGCTGACATGCATTTAACTATAATCGGAAACACTTTATCCTAATTATGAAGATTTAAAAAAAATCATTAGAATTTTTATAATATTGAAAGGCACCGGTCAATAATTGCAAATTATTTAGTTTAATACGTTTAAAAAATGTATTAAGATAGTCTCAAATTTCACTGTAGAAATCTAAATTGGCATAGTATAACCGTGAGTTATTTTTTAAATGTTTTAAAAATTTACATTTAGTAGCTTTTACCTCAAAATGTAATCACTGGTGGGGGGTAACTTTGACCACCCCTCAAAATATCTATTTCAGACTTATCCATTTTTTTAAGGTTTTATAAACGTTTTATGTTAAAAACCGGTTAAATTAGCTCTTACGGTACTAATCAATTTTTACATCATTGTTTAAGATATTTATATCGCTATCGTTAGATAAATAGTTAACGACATGATCTGGACTTCGCGTATATTTAGCGTGTTTTTATTCGTAACACCAGTTATTCGTATCGATTTTTTTTCAGACAAAAAAATATTGTTTGCTTCATCGTGATTTTGTGATGTAGTTAAATATATGAAATGATTATTTATCTATTCACAATTAATTATTGACAATACATATTAAATTATATAAAAGTAATGTGGGTCTCCATGGAAGCCTTAATTTTGCAGATGTATATTATTTAATATAGATAAGTATTCCTACAAATTTGCCCACCATCAACAGCATAACACCTGTTTTACTATCAATCTAAAACCTACACAAAAAAGAAAAAAGGACGAATTGTCGATAGTCGGCATTTGCATGTGTGGGCATCACATCACAAAAATTGATGGTACATCAATAAAATCTCTGAAATTATATTTCGTGTCCTATGTTGTACTTATTAGTAAAACTGGTTTCATTTGTTTATTAATTCATTATGCCGGTCTTATCATAATTTTTTTTTACAAAATAAACCAAAATTTCGACCAAAACCAAGGATCAACCACACGCGGCGACTACGTACACGCAACCAGGTAGCGGGTTCCGGAGTCCGTCGACAGCCGGTGGTCTTCGTACCATATCTCTTATACTTCAATAATATATGTTAAGCAAGACATTTTAAGCAATGACATTACGAACAACAGACTCAATATAGATCTCACAATATGGCTAACAAAAGATACGGTTATTGCCGTATTTTATTATTTAGTATTAAACTGTCACGCGTTGCTCGAGGTCGTGTGCTATTTCTAACAGAATTGCATTAACAAGTATCAAATACCCTTTTTTGGTTTAGATTTCATGGCAAATACTAGTAAAACCCAGAAATAATATTTCATTCATAAGTACGAGCAAATTACCCATTATTATATATAATACAATTATCTCCCAACTCCCAAAGACATCAATGTTATGTTATTCGAAAATACTCAGTCAGCGTTCCGAATTAGCTTTTTCCGATTAGGGAAATATAGGGTCAAACGCAAAATAGATAACGTATTAATTCATTTAATTATACAACAAAATAAAATAAAATCATCTCCAACAGGACCAAGCCGCCTATACGGAATTCCTTTACTGACAATGGCAAAAGACACTATTAATTTAAGATACTAAAGCTGTAAACTACGTAGATATAAATGGATAATTGTAGACCGCGTTCTGTGGTGCGAAGATGATTGTACGCCTTCACTTCGGAGCACACTCAGTTCTAACCAGAAAGATTTTCACCTAAAACTAACTGGTTTGAAAGTTATTAACACGTTTTGCTATTTTGAATGTCATTAATCTGTACACCTATGTACTTACAATACTATCCATTATAATCATGCCAATATTGTTTTCCCAGGAGTAGATGATAACTCATTATTGTTAAAATATATGAATATTTGGTGTCTAGTTTTTCCCGACTTACCCTTACCCGGGGTGAAGGTTGTAGTATTTAACGGAACTTTTAAGTGCGACGACAACGCCCGGTCGTATTTCCATTTCGTCCATACCCACAGATTGTTTGAATGTCTGTCTTTATCATACATTACCAGTGTATAAATAAAGAATTTATGATAAGTGCATTTGTTACTTTCACGCATTTTGTGTCTTTGTTTGTAATGTGACTAATAATGACTTTAAACATTTGTTTATGAAATAAAAACGCAAAACTGTCAAATTTGGAAATTAATCTGAATGCTAATATATAATTTGTTCAAAACTGGGTATTTCTATAGTTATTTAAAAAAAATTTTAAGTCGTTAAATTTTCCATTTCATCTTTAAATTGGTTTAAGCTTCAAGGAAAAGGTACCTAATTATTAGCTACGTACATAGTACTACAGCACCATCGAGTTTATGACGACTAGCCTAAGGCGGTTTGCCTGTAAATACGCTCACTATCCCTTGGTTACATAGCATACAAAAGGGCTAAACAAGATTATCTAACGTTGTTTCTAACTTCCTTACCCAAATTACATTTATCAAAATACCAACGACAAATAATAATAATAATTGGATGAGAAATATCAAATATATTTCCTTAATTATTAAGGTTCGATGTGAGAAAATGGATTATGTTTGGATATAAAATTTTAATGTTAAATTAACATTTATTGAGTATCCACTAAATGTTATGAAGAGGTAAACCGATAGACGCGTTTTGTGGGCGTGTCTGTGTGACCGAAGTAGACTCGTGTTTTCATTACTTCTGTTGAAATTGATCAAACCTTTTCAAATATCGAAGTTCTTTGTTGATCTGGTAAGCAGCCTGTCTGGGGTCAAGGAGTCAAGGTTTCATGTAATTGCCGACATCAGTTTTCTTTCAAATCAATGAAGATAATACTTAAAGGGAATATCTAGTCATTGGTTACAAAAAAATATATATATTGAAGGTTGATTCTCTAAGGTTTGCACCGACGGTACATCTAACACGTGTTGTAACGACGAATTATTTAAATATAATCATGGACATCTAATAACTGTACCAACTCATGAATTTACACATTCTTTTTCCCATGATGAATTTGTAATCACATCGCATTTTTATAGTCCGTAGGAGCAGATCTTTTATTTTGTGCATTTATGTCTTTTATTTATTTCTAATACTTCTATTATTATGCTTCTTACATCATTGTCATCAGGCTAAAAAAATCAACTGATTTTAAGGCGATTATTAAAAAAATTACTTTCAATATATTCTGTGCCCTCCATACGTGCTAGGGTAGATTATCAATAATTTATTAACGCAGGATAAATTCCAGAACACAGAATTCAAAATATCTGTGAACCACAACTACCCCACTAAGCATAGAGAAGCACAAATGTATATCAATAATTAAATTAGAAAATGTACATGGAGAGATATAAAAAAATGATAGATTTTCTGAATTGTCTAAAGCATTACCAGAATACTTACAAAAAGAGACATCTACGTAGAAAATAAAAACAAAAGTTCTACCTCTGTCGAATATGAAAACAAATACTAATGTATGTATATACATACCTACGTATCGTACGTGAATTAATGTTAGAAATAAAACCTAAGTATCATGATGAGCAGGTTGACACATCATATCACGACTTTGCGAAGGCTTCCAATAAGGTTGATCACTTAGTTTTCCCAAGTATGCTTGAAGAGATTGGCGTTTCTGTAAAATTACTGAAACCGGTTAGAAACTTCTTTAACGGAAGAGAACAATTTATATTCTATAATGTATGCAACTCCGGCGCATATCCCACATATTTTGGTGTACCACAGAAATCCAATTTAGGGCCCTTCTTATTTTTAATTTACATAAAAATCATTATAAAAAAATTAAATTCGTTCGTTTCTTACTTTTTTTCTGATAACTGTTATGAAGCAAGTCCCTAACAACTAAGGTTGATAAACCGACCGGGAATTGAACATGAACCAGAATAAGTTGTCTATGATAATAATTTCCTAGCCGCTCGGTTTGGGAAGGGGAGGGGGGAAAGCGACCGAAGGGGAGCTTTGGGGAAGACAGGGCGGACACTCGAGTTTGGAGAGCCGAGCTATCCTGTCACCCAATTCTGCGACCGAAAACTGGTATCGTTCCCTAATTTATTTACTTATTTATTTCCCTTTTGCTTTTTGATAAAACAGAAATCATTTAAAATCACTCAATTTCATTCTATCCTTTAATAATCTGAAGGCGTCCACAGAAAGGTTAAAGCTTTTTCTAAAGCCATTAGAAGCACTATAATAATATGGACCTGACTGCCAGGAATTTTTAAATAGCAAAAGAGCTGTTGTTATTTTGAATTCCCTATTCCTGTTTCTATTTATATGTATTTGTTTTTATTAATATTAACTGAGCGGTAATTTCCAAAATCGTCCATCAACGAACTGACAACACGATTAATATATAGATGTATCTTTTTTTTATATACATCCATCTACCCTGAGGTGAGCTAGTCGGGAACATTCTATATAATAGATCTATTGGTGAACTTTACTAAGATTGCAAATTCAAATGTGCTTACGAACAGGATTGAGAGATTCTGATTTGTTACATAAGATTAAACCATTCATTAGGATAATATCATTAGAAGACTGTGAGCAACTTCAGAAAGATATTAATTCAATTATTGACTAAAGTACTGCTAAAAAAAACTCGATTTTAACTCGCAAAAATATACACTTACGTCTTTTACGAGGTCACACAAGAGCGTATATTTTAATTACAAAATAAAATATATGTTTCTGATGCAGATTACGAGTTGTATAGACTTGGGAACTGTTATTGACGCTCGTTTAATATTTCACGCTCATATTGAAAAGATCTACAAATCAGCCATAAAAATATTGAATATGTCATACACAGTTCAAAGGAGTTGACAAACTTTGCAGTTATAAGACTGCTTTACTTTATTTTACAACGTAGCATTCTTCAGAGTGGATCTCAGGTATGGGGGCTGGAAGACACTGTCTATGTACTACTGTATTTTTCCAGTGAACCGCTCTGTTCCTCCTAAAAAACCCTAATTACCCTTCCCCCCTCGGTCGCCTCCCATTCCATCACCTAAATATTTGTCTATGTCTGTTATTATTTTGTAGATTATGTTAGTTTTAATATACGAGGTGTGTTCAAAAGAAATGGTGAATTTAGAAATTTTCGAAAAGTACTTATTTATTCATCAATATCCATTTTCTCCCCTTCAAAGTAATCCCCCTTCAGATATAATGCACTTATGCCAGCGCTTCTTCCAATCCTCGAAGCACTTCTGGAACGCGCTTTTCGGTATGGCCATCAGCTCGTTCTTCGATTCTGACTTTACCTCATCAATTGTGGCAAAACGCTTTCCTTTCATTGGTCTCCTTAGTTTCGGGAATAGAAAAAAGTAGCAGGGAGCCAAATCTGGTGAGTACGGTGGTTGAGGCATGATTACGGTGTTGTTTTTAGGCAAATAATCACGAACAAGCATTGATGTGTGAGCTGGTGCATTATCGTGATGCCAAATCCATGATTTGTTTTTCCACAATTCCGATCGTTTGAGCCGTATTGCTTCACGCAAATAATGCATAACTTCCTTGTAGTATTCCTTATTAACCGTATGACCTGTTGGCAAGAACTCATGATGCATCACGCTATTGTAATCGAAGAAAACAGTTAGCAAAACCTTCACATTTGGTCGAACTTGTCGTGTTTTTTCGGTCTTGGCTCTTCTGGCCGCTTCCATTGGGATGATTGGGTCTTGGTTTCGACGTCATAACTATATACCCACGTTTCATCACCAGTTATGACCATTTTGAGCAAATCTGGATCGTCGTTGACGTCATTCAACAACTCCTGAGCGATACTAATGCGACGTTGCTTTTGCTCAAAATTTTGCAATTTCGGAACAAACTTCGCTGCCACACGTTTCATGCCCAAAACATTCAATTGCATGGCATGAGCCGATTGATAATAATTATAATAATAATAATAGTAAGAGTTAATTTCTATAGCGCAGTTTTGTGAAGGTTCACCTCAAGTACGCTTTACACTAACTAACCTAACCTAATATAATTGTAAAATAACAGATATACTACATAGTATATCTGTTATTATAATATATATACAATATGAAAATTAATACTATGACATACAATATTCATGAGCGGGTATTATAAAATAACAATTTAGAAACTAAGGGTGTAAATAATCAAATATATAGTAGGTACAAATAACTTAATTATATGACATTATATACATGGTGTTTCACTAAATACTAATGGAATTAAATAACAAGGAGAGAAAACCGCAACTAAATAAGCTATGGAGGATTAAAAGAAAAAGAAAAAAGAAAAAAAAAGAAAAAAGGAAAAAAAAAAGAAAGAAAAAAAAATGTCCTGAAATTATGTTTCTACGTACATGAATTTATGTTTTATGTCGGATAGGATTTTTTGAATAATTTTGTTTTCAATACCCGTTTGAACTCTGCTAAATTATGAATGTTAGCAATATTTGGGGAAGCTTATTCCAGATGACCGGGCCCGATATACAAAAAGCGCGATCATAGTACACGGGTTTATTTGACCGAGAGGGTTCAACTAATCGGTTAGCAGCATTCAAATCTGCGGACCTCAAAGAAAGCTGTCTATCACCTGGGTTTTGTCGGACACAGAGTTCAGATATATAGGCTGGTGCCTTTCCGTTGAGTGCTTTGAAGGTTGTTAAGCGAATTTTGAATTCTATTCTTTCAGGGCATCGAAGCTAATGAAGGCGATCCCTTAGAAGTGGAGTTATGTTACAATATTTAGGCTCACTATATATAATTCTCGCTGCAGCATTGAAGATAGACTGGATCCTATTGAGTTGTTTCTGGGGGAGACCAGCATATGCACTATTACAGTAGTCCATACTAGAGGTGGGCGTTTCAGTTTCTTTTTAAAAATAACCGAAGCTGTTATGGTTTCTTCAAATAAACGGTTACTTGAAACCGTTTAAAACTAACGTACTAAAAAAAAAAATTTTAAAATGAAAAAAAAACTAAAAAAAATTGAGAAACGTTTATATATTTATAAAAATTATTTATATCTAGTTATCCAGTAAGTAGTTTCCCCAGAGTAGCTACTCATATCCAGAGAAATTATTTTTTAACATTGCCGATCAGAATGCCCGGGTCCAACGGGAACAAATTTTTGCTTTCCGATGGGCAATTCCTGCGCAGTAAAAGTTAAAAACGAATTGTGTCAGAAGAAGGTACTATTATACATTACCTAATATGTTTCTGTGTCTGTTTGTATATAATAAGACAAGCAAAAATTTGTAGAGTGCCCTTGGGTGATTTTTTACAAATACGGCGCTATACAAATCATCCAATTATTATTATTAAGTTAATAAAATATGGTAACGGGTTCGAGATCGAATTTGGCAATAATAAAAAATAAACAGATAAACGTATAATACGTACACAATTATGACAACAAAAAGCTACCCGCCATTCACATGTATATAAAAAACGAAATGCGTTTTCAAATTAGATACCCACAGCAGATTCAATACTATATACTCGTCTTATAAAATAATATACAATATTATCCCCAGTACTTTCAAATGCAACTGACTTACCAGTAAAATAATAATAACCCTTTTTCAAGAAATAATAATAAATATTATTATTATTTTACTTGAGACGAGTCGGCGTTCTTGTAAACATCAGTTTTTAATTACGTAGCCAGCTAAAGTGAAGGCGAATTGTAAAAATACGTACGGTTTGTTTCCTGAGCCACAATTCACTACGGTAAAAGGTTCACCCTTTTTTGTGCGTTACTAAAATTAGCTGATGGACAGATATCAAGCTTGTAGTAAAAAATGCCGTGTATTTTGCGCGTCCCTAAAATTAAATTAAGAGCTGGATAAAACTTTTTGCGTAAATCGGTCAAATTAGTATTGATATTTCACAATACGCGAAAGTAAATGTCACGTAATGTATTCTCCTTAGGCATCTTTCCTTATCGGTCCGTTCAATCTAGTCTATCTCAAATATTGAATAAAAGAAAGCGTTTCGTGTGAAACCGTTATTAAGCGTTTCGGTTTACGATTCTTCGTTGCGGGCGGGCGTTACATTTTTTAAAACGGTTTACGATGAATCGTGTTCTGCGTTGCAGGCAGGCGTTACATTTTTTAAAGCGTTTATTTAAAATTGGTTACGGCGGATCGCGTTCGGGGGTTTAATTTTTTCCTAAAAAAATATTTTAAACGGGTTACGGTATATGGCGTTCGGCGATGTGGCCGGGCATTTAATTTTTTTGTGAACGTAAATTTGCAACAGTTTACGACGGGTATGATGAGTTTGGTAAAGTGTTGCGGGGAGCTGTTTTAAATGTTCCGTGCGTAATTCTCAAGCGAATTGTGCTCTACAGGAATCATTCCGCGCAGGTTTATTGCGGACGTAGTTAAACGTTTTTTTTAAACGGGTTTTCTAAAATCCCCGAAACGGTTGCAACCTTTTCCGAACTTAAACCCTTTCGAAAAAACGGTTTTACGTTTTTTTACTCACCTCTAGTCCATACGTGAGACAACAATAGAATTTATTAGTGTTTTAGCTGCATCAGAGGGAAGGCATCGAATGATTGATTTTATCTGTCTAAGATGGAAAAAGCCAGAACTTACCGCCTTTGAGATTTGCGACTCAAGAGATAGACAACTGTCGATAGTGAAACCAAGAAATTTAATTTCTTTAGAAGGAATGATATCAGTGCCCTGAATTTGAATCGGATTGAAATCAAGAAGACCCTGCCTTCCGGGAGAAGATATCTAAATGAACTCTGTTTTGGTAGGGTTAAGTTTAAGTTTATTAACAGACATCCAACTCGATACTGTGTCAATTAAGTCAACAACCTCATTTTATAAGATGTGTTTTTCATCCGGAGAACAAAACTTGAAAATTATAGGATCATCCGCATAGCCCTGTGTTTCAAAGCCAGCCGAGTGAATGAGGCGTTCAAGACGATTTGTATACAAAATAAAGAGAATCGGACCCAGGACGGAACCTTGGGGAACTCCAAATTCAATTGGAGATTCAAGTGAAGTACATTTATTGAAAATTACTGAGCTTATTCGTCCAGACAGGTAAGATGTCATCCATTGTAGTACATTACCCCGAACGCCAAATTCGGTATCGAGCACATTTAGTAGGATACTGTGATCCACCGTATCGAATGCAGCACTCATGTCAAGGATGGACACTAAACCCACTTTACCTGCTTCGATCCCAAGAATCAGATCTGAAATGATCCGCAAAAGAACAGTCTCTGTTGAATGAAACTGTCTATAGGCTGATTGATTTTTCGCAAACAAACCCGCAGAGTTCAAATACCCCACTAATTGTTTAGCTACGATTTTCTGTAGCAATTTGGCAAGAAAGGGTAAATTAGATATAGGCCTCCGCATTGTCAGCATCAAGATTTTTTTTTTCAGTATTGGTGTTATTAGTGACTTTTTAAGTGTGCCGGGAACAAGTGAATTTTTTAACGACCTCTGAATAATGCTGGTTATTACAGGCGCTATATCAGGGAGGCATTTTTTTATGAGCCAGGTAGGCAGAGGATCTTGAGGACATTGCTTATTCGGACAAGATGTTATAGCCCGTGTTATATCCTCTATTGTAACATTTGAGAATTTTATGAAATCACCAGACAGTGGTCTTGGTGCAGTTATGGAAGGTGACCCCACTCCACTAAGGGTTCTTATATTTTGAACTTTACTATTAAAGTAAGCTGCTAGAGAAGCCGCTTCAAGAGAGGAGTCAGTTGGGGCATTGTTCTCTCCACACACGGTTTTTAAGTGCTGCCAGAGCTTTCGCGGGTCCTTCTGCGAATCTATTTGATCACACCAAAAATTTGACTTTTTTTGTGCCACTCCTTTTCTGTATGATTTTTGTTCGTCAATCCATAGTTGACGATTGCTACCAGTCGGATGCTTCCTGTATTTTCGCTCTAATTTTCGCATTTCCTTCTTCTTCTTGAGACAATCAGCATCGAACCATTTGCTACATTTCCGTATGCGACATATCTTTTCTGTAGATTGATATGCCAACATCCTCTGCAACTTCCTTAATAGTGATTCGACGATTTTACAAAACCATTTTCTTCACTGTTTCGATTTTTCTTCGTTTGTTGACTTGGTTGCAACTCCAGGACGCTCATTATCATTAACATCTTCTTGGCCTTCTGTAAAGCGCTTGTACCACTTATAATCACTTTTTTGAGACAATGTAAACTTGCGAATGCCACAGTCATCATTTTAAGTGCGTTGGAGCACTTTATTTCATTTTTAACGCAAAATTTAATTAATACATATTCTTTGATCCATTTTTTTCAAAAGTAAAAAATCGAAGAACACACAAAAACGTGACTAACCTTTAAAGTTGTCAAAAACAAATCACTAATCCAAAATGGCTGATGTTTGATTATTACTAAATTATTTATTAACACCGGATCAATCCACAGTAATTTAACAAGACACACGAACAGGTTATGACGTATAAGATAATAGTATAAATAAATAAATAAACAATAACTCAATAAGTAATTAACTCAAGCGTATATTTAGATATAAAATGTGTGACGACAATATTGGCATTATAATTGCACTTACTTTTATACAATATAACATTTATTTTTCATAATAATCAGCAACAATAAAGTAATTTGAATTGTTTAGATGTATTAAATCGACACCTTCCTTTTCTCAGGGATAGCTAGTTGTACTATGTGCTAAAGAGGCTGAGACGGGTTATTAACTTTTTGTTTTTGGCATACTCAAGTGACCTTCATGATTTTATGTTAAGATTTCCTGACCTAAAATTAATGGAATCATTGACAACATGAATTTCAGCTTGAAAATTCCAATTCGGATTGGCGCTAGACTCGATTGTATAATATTTCATTACAGTTAATAAACTGAACTGAAGTAAGTTAAGTAAGACTTTTTCAGATATTTATTATATATAATTAAGAACATTGTTAACATGCTAATGATAGTGTGTATTTAATTATTAAAAATGTTTTATTTTATTTTATTTAGTTGAATGATCCTTTTAATTTCTTTCTTTTTTTTATTAAAACATCCCTAATTTAGAAATTCTCGTGTTTAGAGAGGGAGTAATAGTATTTATTGTTACACATTTAATAATTTAAACAGTACTATTTTTACAAGAGCTATGTATAATAATTTTCGAATTTGTTGAATGAAGGTTTTTGTCCGATAGTGTAAATGTCATGAAGTAAATTTGGCCGAGTTTAAGGATAGGTAATTGTCATCCAGCCATTGTTTCAGGTTGTTTCCTAAGTTTTTTTTTCTATGACTAAAACTGGGTCGTCAGCAAAAGATATAATTTTCCCTATTTTTGGGACACCAAGCATGTCATTTACGTAAATAATGAACAGCATTGGTCCCAGAACTGTTCCTTGGGGGATTCCAAATAGGTGGGATTGCTCAATATATTATTAAATTTTACGTGTTGGTGTCCTTTATGTAAATAAATTTTTAACCATTCTTTTTCTGTTCCTTGAATTCCAATATTTTATAATTTTTTGATTAGATTCTTATGGCATATGCTGTCAAATGCTTTCTTCTTGCTTCGTAGCTTTCGTTATTGATTTTAATTTTGTTCTGAGACAGCTGGACACGACATCAATAAATTGATAAGAATATCAATTTATTTTTTTGCGTCCGTTACTTCTGTAATATGTAATGGCACGCGATAATGTACCGGCAATATACACATATTTACCAGGTACATAATTGACATCTAGATGATAACATTGAAGGGACATCATCATGCGTTGTAACCTTGCGGGTACTTCTTTGACCTTTACTTAGGCCTCTGTGCCGTTAAAATGATTTTAAAGGGTTTTAACTACTGATTAGGTTTCTTTGATATAATGATGTGAGTGGGCTTTGACTTTGAAAAATTTACTGCAAAGTTGTCTAGTATTTTATCTGGACACGATGATCGCCTTCGACATTTTTATGACTTCAAGATTCAAGTTGTTTTTCTGTAACAATCTTTCCTTCAAGTAGTTAATGTTTCTTTTGATATTGCAAATTAAAATATCCTTCACCAAAAATAATTGATGGACTCCAAATTCACAATTTGTCAATAAATTTTGAACTGCTGCTATGAAGTTCTCCAGTTTCATCATCGCTTGGTTTTCTGGTAAAAAATGTGTACCTTTCCATCATTACGTTTATTGTAGATATAATGTGAAAAACGTTTTTAAACTCCGTCACGTATAATAATAATAAGTCAATATAATAATATAACGCAAAAGTCAAAATAACCTTTTGTATTTCTTTTTCTTCACTGTAGCCTGTAGTCGTTTGCTATCATATAGATAGCGAAGGAGCGCCCGAGTCTATTCTCCACACTATTCGTTTGTTTTAAGGGACTAGACATGTTTTTTTAAAATAATTCCTTCTTGTTTCACCTGTTCACAATATTATCACTTAGACTTTAAACACATCTGACACCATGCTATATTGTGGTGTGTGAGAACTACGTTTCGTTATTAGTAATTACCGAGTTATTTAAAGACCAGTTTGGTTGACAGTAATTTAACAAGCGATGGGAAGATGTTATGATACACAGACACTAATACAGATAAGTACAAAAACAATATAGAGTTCAGAGAACTCCGTGGTATCAACATAATAATTTAAACAAGTACAAAATTAACACAATTCTACTACAGTTTTAAATAATAGTCATGCTGTGTTATGATTAATTTTTATTATTAGTTTACTAATTTAGGTTTATAAATCATGTTATCGAATGATCCGCTCAAAAGCGTTTACTTTAAAAGCGAATTAAAATACGAAGGGATTCTATGATTCCTACAAAAAATGAGCTGAGCAATTGTCGCCCCGAGTGGCTTCGAGGGAGAAGTGCTATTTCAAATTGAATATAGGGACTTAACGCTCAAGTGAGGAATCAATATCCCATTCATCGAACCTTCCCTGACTTTAAACCTTTTTCTCTTTTATTTGAGCGAGTTGTTTTCCATTATTTCCAATATTTTGCCCGCCCTCATGTTTTCATTCGAAGTAAATTTAATAAAAAGAATTGAAAAACAATGTCTCGTATTTACGAATATGATTAAATTTACTTATTTAAGTCTACTGATTTATTACTCATAGCTAATTTAACAATGCATTAAAAACCTAATGTGCTAATTGAGTGAGCAAACGCGAAATGCGGTTATATTCGCGGCAGGAAAAAACAAAGTAAAAGTGTTTATGCCCTTTGCATTCTGTATTAAAACAAGACTTCCGTTGAGGAAGAAAGTTTTCCGGAACACGTCGCCATAATCAAAACATGGTCGGTATGTTTTCTTGTAGACATTGAGCTGAGTTTTTGAATTTAAGGCGCTCCCATTTTATTATTTTTAGAAGAAAATGCCTCATATATACTCGTACATATATAGCGGTGATCGCTGGGTAGCGCGGATAGGTGGAATACATAGTCTGGCGGGGACCCGCGCACGATGGTCTTCGTGACTAGTGACCATCCATCATCCCTCTGGCGGAATAGGTATGCTAATCTTTATCGTAATGAATTGTGTATGGACGGATCGTCATGGTGGGCCAATACATTTTTTATTGGCGCGACGAATTGAATTTTAACGAACCGCACCCCCTTTTTACTACAAATCTTCATTTAAGACGTGGTATGCCGGCGGCATTAGGGGATGATCACTCTCATTTTCTGCGCCCCTTTCAGCGGGATGAAATGTGCCGCCTATTTGCGGAGCATTTTAAAATGGTAAACAAACCAATTTATAAGGGGAATCTCATTGTTTCGGGTGAATATTTACAATTTCTTTCCATGACTTTATTTTATGTAACTTAACTAAGAAAAAAAGTGAATGAATAATACATTGGTGCTTTCATAATTATTGAAACTCTCCTTTTAGAATTTATTTTTAAAATGCTAATAATAGGAAAATCATTAATTTATAAAGAATTGTGGTAATGCCTTCAGAAATTAAAAAACCTACCACGCCTAATAATAACATATACCTAGCAGAATTCATAAGAAAAAATAAATACAGAGCCAAAAAAATATCAATACAGAAAACACTTTAACGGAGACTTCTTTTATAACGTAAGCTTTTATTTGAAACCTAGTTTGCAAAATAAGTTGTAAATCTTTTTCCAAAGTATATTGACAAAATGAAAATGGATCCAGGAACCTACCTATCGGAGAGTTGTTATTTAAAATATAATTTTCTACCGGTTAATGTTAGGTATGTCAAAAAATAGATTGATGGCCACAAATGTTACTTTCGTCTTTTACTTGTTCAAACTTTTGTGACACTTCAAAAGAAAGCAAAGCCTTCGGAGTTTCCGTAAAAATGGAAATTGAATAAAAAGTATGAGTCGGGTGTATGTTGTTGAAAACTTAAATAACCAATACATTTATAATAATCAACCATTCGAGCTAGATTCAGTCGGCCTCGACTTCAGGTTGATTCTCAAAAAATGGTTAGTTACAAAGATCTGGGAACTTACCCCTTTTCGCAGGTACGGGTTGTTTGTAATTTTTTTTTGCAAAAATGAGTATATAATAAGTTTCCAATCAAACTAATTCATTCGTTTAAATTATCATTCACAATTGCCGAATTCATTCATATTAGCCTTTAGAAAGAATCTTAGAGGTATTTATCATTTGTAATGTATTTTTTTTATATTATTATTATAATAACGTTTAAATCAGAATATTTCCAAATTATTTTATTTAGTTTTCCACGCTTTTTCTGACGGACTAATGGTTCAGATCGCCCCTGTATCAACAGTTCATGATTTGAATTATTCACACTTTTTTATTATTGGTAGGATAATTTAGTTTTTATTTTCCAGTTCTGTAATTATTCACATACCCGTACGGTTGACTGGGTATTTCATACCCCACTCAAACTGTTTTTCTTACAATATTACGGCTGACTGGGTATTTCATACTCCACTCAAACTGTTTTTCTTACAATTTTACATTAAATTGTTTTTCTCTAAATGCCATATAATTGAATTGCATTTTGGGAGGTATGGCTTCCAATCTTCTATCAGTTTAAATGGAATTATTTTCTGTAATAGTAATTATCTAAAAATACGTAATTTTTTAAACAAATACAATAATTTCAATATTTATGAAAAAAAAATCTTTTCCCAAAGGTTTCAGCAATACGAAACAACATAATTTTGTATACTTTGTATTGTTGATGTATGGCAGTGAGGCATGGAACTGGCAGAGGAAGGATGAAAGTAGACTGAATGCTCTAGAAATGAGATCTCTGAGACGAATGTGTGTTAAAACCATGTATGATCGTGTGAAAAATGTTGAGATTCGTAAAGAATGCAAAGCTGATGTAAGCGTAGCGAGCAAGATTAAGAAAGGGACGCTTAGATGGTTTGGGCATGTAGAGCGAATGAACGAAGAGAGGAGTTTAAGGAGAATATATGACGCGAATGTGAATGGAAGAAGAAGCCAGGGACGCCCGAGGAAGACATGGCACGATCAAGAGAATCAAATACTCGAGTCGGGTCATGTCAGAAGACGGAATAACAGAAGAGAATGTATGAGGCGTTGTATGAATGTGAATAAAGCAAGAAGTGTATGCCAAGATTGAGTTGTTTGGCGGTCCGTCCTCTCTGCCTACCCCTGTGGGGAAACGGCGTGATGGTTAGTTAGTTAGTTGTATTGTTGAATCTTTCAGATTTGGGGGAGGAAAAACAGCATTCAAAACCAAACTACTTACCTTTATATATTTTAATATATATGAATTTGTTCGTTGTTGTTAAATAATTACCTAAAAATAATCATTATAATAATAAATAATGGAGGGGTCTTAAAGCATTTCAGAAATTGTGATATTAGGAAACCCAAAGACAAAGATAACTCAACATCTTAATGTTTTTTTAAGAATTAAAAAAAATCATGTGGCTCATGTGGTAAAAGTTTATAAATAAGTTAAAAGAAATAAGGTACGCATATATTACATTATTGTCAATCTTCCAAGGATACTAACAGAACTATTACTGAAGTTGTACTTTTACTAACGCACACTGAATTGATTCAAACAATCTAGATAGATAATATACCATACCTTAAGGAGGGATCACCAGGAAATACGAAATGGTGTATCAATAATTAATTATGTGGTGTTATGAACTGAAATCAATGACTGAAGACGAACTTTGCAATTAGGTGGACATAATTTTTTTTTTTTTAGAAAAAATATTTCTTTCGTAGCCTATGTCATTTTTGGGGATGCTGTGTGGACGGTCTTCTTAAGAAAGGGAAGGAGATAAAGTTCTGGGAAATAAAAAAAGGTATAAGGGGTGGGTATGAATCTGGGGGTCAGGAGTCCTACTATGGTGCAAGGCGATGGGTCGAGAGAGTCTGCCTGGAGAGGTCAAGGGGTCTCCTACAACCGGCTTCTTCCGATCCTATCTACCATGTAGCTGGTGGGCAGACGCATCCGCCGCCGAGACCTGGACCAATCTCATCCCATAAACCCATGTACCCCTGCTAAGTCACCAAATGTATTGACATATTCAAGAATTTGGTCAGAATTATGAGCATATGACGTTTAGCTCGTCATTTGATGCATTGTTGGTAGATTTAGAGCTGATTATTTAGTTTATTTTTTGCCAAATTTTTCGAGGTTTTGGTTAACAATCTTCTATATTTTTCTTGTAGTGGGTTTCTTTTATGTCGATGATAACTTTTTTACAAACGTTTCTATACCTTTTGTAGTGACATGTGTATATGGTATGGATTTTTTTAAACTTTCTTGTGTAACTCGTCTCTTTTTCTTATGCAATTTATAATATTATGTATGATCCATGGTTTAATGCGTAAATTTTTATGTGTGATTTTTTATAAGTTTTTATGTTATCAGAGAAAATGTTGTACTGAATGAGTTCTATGAAGTAATTACATACTTCGTCTGTATTGTCAATACATATAAATTTTTTCCAGTCAGTAAGTACATTGTAGATTATGTTTAATAATATTCCAGTTAGTTTCTGTTCATTCCGTTGTTAACGGCCTTTCCTTAACTTTATTTCCTATGTATATTTTTATTGATTGCATACTTGTGTAATGATCGGTTATAGTTGAGTTATGTAAAACAGTTTGTGTGATTTATTTTGTTTTACTCATAATATGGTCTGTGCAACTTTCAGAGTTATCCACTTTTCGAGTGTAAACATTTATTAGACTTTCCAGTCCATGGGTTTCAACCACACTTCCGTTTGGTCGAAACTTGACAAATACTTTGTAAGAGCTTAATAATTATTTTTTTTAAATATTCCTTTTTCGGTTGGTGTCTTCCATGTATAAAAAACAAAGATTTTGTCTAGCTAGCATGTTCGAATCGATTCACTGTGTAATAGTGGGTACCTACTTACCGTGAAGTTTAAAATCTAACTTTACGGCCCCACGCTACCCACGAAAAACCTAAAAAAAAGTTAAGGCAGCTCATATTTAGCTGAACCGTAAATAATATTTTTGTTATAAAATTGTTTTAAGCAACTAAAATAATTGATAGGTCTCTTCAAACAAAATTATGGGGCAATAAAATTTTATTGAAACATTACACTAAAAACAGTTTTTTTTGTATATTTTATTCGTTTGACAAGCCATGATAATGTTTCGATATAAATAAAAGTTTTTTTAAAATTAAACTGTATTCACTATTTACCAATTCGCTATTCGTTGCAAAGCGCTGCGATCATTCTCTTTTGGTAAAGAGGTAGCAAATAAGAAACGTTATATAGTTATAAAAATGTATTTGTGTTTAATTAAACAGTACATTTAGAAATCGGAAAAGAAAAGTATATTATTTTAGTGTGGAAAATACAACAACTAGGAAGCACATAGCCTAATCATGAGAGCTCCAAGAATTAAAAGGTTGCTTAAAGTGATTCCTACTATTGCGCATTGGGAAATAGTTATTGAATAGCCCAAATCGAGCGTTATTATATCAATATAATATTACTTTGCTGATGTTTAACTGCCGTTCCACTAATATAAAGTATTTGAACATCAGTCGAGTCTCAATACTCAAATAATGATAGATAGTTAAACCACATTTTCAATTGCATTCACCAATGAACCCACTTTTAAAAAATATGCGAAGGCAATAAGGTAAACGTGCATTTAAATCGCTGGTGTGTACGAGTATACCTATGATTTTGATTAGGTCACTTCAAATTATTGTTTTTTTTTTTTTTTCTTTCCCACTTTTGTTGCAGGTATTGTACATTTTAAATGTATTGTGAATAACATGCAAAATACATGTTTTAAGGAAATGTTAAACCTCACATCTCGATTGAAAGAAAAAGGTTCAATCTAAAAATTTATTTATTTAGTCCTTATTTGCAGATAAAGCTTCAGTTTTATTACATTTCAAATTAACTGTTACTTTGAACC
Organism: Halesus radiatus; assembly: GCA_022606495.2. NCBI lineage: Eukaryota > Metazoa > Arthropoda > Insecta > Trichoptera > Limnephilidae > Halesus > Halesus radiatus. Next base: position 86,998 of record JAHDVE020011013.1, read on the forward strand.
TTTTCTTTGATTCTTTCTATTCAATCAAAAACTCGTTTGTACTGTCCCCACCCCGAGCTTGAAGCCGCATTATGTATGTCCGTATGGTAAACTGGCATACAGAAATGAACTATGGCCATACAAAAGGTATATTGTATTTTATATTAACGACATAATGTAACCAGTGATGCGCTGGCATTGTTCCCAAATGGAAATATTGAATTTTTTTCTTGGCCGAGATGTCGCGCGATGGATCTACCATATCGATCTCTCCCTAATGACAAGTTTTGGTAAATTCAACATTAGTTGATTGAATAATGTAATCGCTATCGCAGCCTTCTTGCGAGGAAGGGCGGGAATGTGGGAGGGGTTGTTCGTTTATTGACAAGTCAATCCAAGATTTCCATTTGAACTTATGGACAGGTCTTGTGTTTACGTCAAATCAAACGATATCCACTACTACCAATCGGTTTTATGTAGGTAGTCAAGTTTACCTGGCATCTTTGGATCTTTTAACGTTAAGTAAATTAGTGTTATTATTCTGTTGAGAAGAATGAAAAATTTAACTACAATGACGTTTTTAATATTTTGAAATCGATCAATTTTATTTGTAAAGACAATCAAAATTATGTAATGAATAACAAAACTTTTGATGCGTGTGTGGCAAAGGGTGAACCTCACATTGGCTAATGATGGAACTTTTGGCTTCAGTCTCGAGTATTCTGGTATCCATGATATGATCAAACACACCGATATAAATAAGAGTAATGAATTTTCCAATAATATCAGAATGTACATTTTTCAAATGCTAAAAATATGCCAACTATTAGGTTAATTTTGTTTTTATTGCCAGTAGATGCATTAAAGTAAAGGGATTTTTAAACAATTATTTTAATTTTGAAAACATTGTAACTAATCCTGAAACAATTTAAAAAAAACAAGTGTTCCAACGATGATGCTTGCGATGATAAAGTGCAACGAAGCTTTTTCGCAAACAAATAAATTTAGAATAATGACTGATACGGTTCGTATGTTAAAAATTTAGCTGATTTGCTAATGTCCACTGGTCGGTGTTCAGTGTTCACTGATGAGGTCGTGACCGTACAATAGCGGTTTCACATCAGTCAGCGTCGCCGGCGTGCTGCTGTCGCGGCGAGTCGCTCGCGCCGGGCGCGGGCGGTGCGCAGTCCGCAGCCATTTGTTGGGATGTTGTCACATAAATTTCCCTTATCAGTGGAAGAGCCCTAACTGATTTATTCGATTGCGATAATGTCCCTTTTATGACTCTTGCTCAGTCTCCAATGGCTGACGAATACTGGATGACGAATACGAGTATAACACATAAATCGATCCGGGTCGAAATAATAAATTAGGAAGGCTTTCCAAAAACGCCCGTTCGATCGTTTTACGTGTAAAACATTCGCTTGATAATTAATAACACGTTGTTTCGGATCCATTTGGGGACTATTCGTGAACAAATGAAATATGGTTCAAAATATGACTTTCCAAATATTTTGCGACATTAGATGATGAATTTTTCGCGTTTCGACAACTCAATTATTTAGAAATTACGATAAATTTGTAACTATTTGGAACTAATTCAAGCGATATTTTTATTTCTTCAAAAGGTACGTAATAACTTTGTGGATTCATAATTAATAAATTAATAAGAATTACTTTGTTTAAACCACTGTTTTAATATATAAATATCCACATGTTTCGGCAGCAAGGTTCCACTCATCAGGTTAAACAACATACTAAAAATAATGACAAGTTTCGGCAAATAATTAAAATTAAAAAAAAATGGTTTACACAAAGTATTTTTTTTAAATTATCCGTTGTGTAGGAATTCTTATGGAAAAAAACTATTAATTCCCAAGCATGCCATTATCACATACGAGTATTTTAAAGAACATCACATATTGCCTAACATAACAGTTAGGTACCTACATAAATAACCAAATTACCATACTCTACGTAGTTATTAAAATATCATCTAAAATCATACATTCGGGGGATACTCGCCCTATCTTAGCCCCAGCTCCCTTAAGGGTAAAGCTGCTTCTCAGTTAACGGGGTAAGAAGCATTCTAGTTAGTCATTAGTTATAAAAGATGCTTGTCTAGTTACCCCGCTACATTAGTGGAAACATCTAAGAGCTAAGATCTCCCAGCTGTGTACTTGTGACTTGGTAAAGGAACAATATTATATTTCTACACAGTTACTTTACATCAATTCTTGATACAAACTTTTATTGGGATTACAAAATGTTGATGAAAACTTTTTTTTGTTATCTGTGATACTCTTACTCTAATTTACAGGGTTGCAGAAAATTTAGGAAAAAAGTATAATCCTGAGGTGTGTAACTTCAAGGAAGCTCTTTTTTTAGTAGGTATGTATATTGTTAGGAAATTTATGTGTTTGGTTTTTTGCTTAAAAAATATACATGCAAATTGAGAATGAGTCACATGCGAGGCGATTAATAATTTGATGTGTGTGGTCGGCAGCGCGCATTTCAAAGTATTATTATTTTATTTACCGGAAAGTCGAAATAAAAAAATATACATGCAAATTGAGAATGAGTCACATGCGAGGCGATAAATAATTTGATGTGTGTGGTCGGCAGCGCGCATTTCAAAGTATTATTATTTTATTTACCGGAAAGTCGAAAAAAAAAATATACATGCAAATTGAGAATGAGTCACATGCGAGGCGATAAATAATTTGATGTGTGTGGTCGGCAGCGCGCGTTTCAAAGTATTATTATTTTATTTACCGGAAAGTCGAAATAATAAAGATGGAATGCTAAAACTTTCAATCACAATGTGTCGAGTTTAGTAAGCAGTTTTATGATTAATACGAACTTTAAATATCGTAAGATCAAGTCTATAATTTTTTTTAAAAGCTTTTGCCGGCTTGAACTGCTGTTTGTTTCGTTGTTTATTCCGATTCCGTTTGACAAATTGACAATATTATACGGCTCAGTGACATTATTTTTACCCAGAAAAGGAAGCAACATTTTCCTTCTTCGCTGAATCACTTTGAAACTTAACATAATTCTGTTTGGTACACACCAGGGAAAATAAAATATTTTGTAAAAAAATCACGGTTCACCCCGAAAAAATTTTCTTTTGCAATACAAAAAAATCCTTTGCTTTTTATCATTTTTTTTTGTCAGATCTAATAAAAGCATGTACTTAAAGAATTGATATTCCCAGATCTAGGTAAAATCCACATCTCATCACTTTGAAAGCTGTTTGACACCGCTCAATGCCACCATTAGACTTAATTATAGTATAAGGTGTAGTAATAGGGTAAAATGTTATATTTTTTTCATTGTTTATGAAAAATGTTTTTATTTTTTATTATTTCATCAATGAATGACTCCTAGAACTTAAAAAAATATGCACTTATTTGTTACGTGTTTCAAATGTTTTCAGTGTCAAATAATATTATTAAATAAACAATAAAAAAAATAAATAAAAAAAAACAAATAAAATAACAAATTTCTCAGACTTAAATATTTGTATTGTTAAAAATAAATTCGAATTTATCATATATCGTAAAGATACTTAAACAGATAAAGTCATATAAATAATTATAATCATCCTTATGCTAAAAAGTCTTCATCTTTTCATTCCACGCTTGTTCGTCTAAGCAAAAATAAATTTGATGACGAATTATATATAATTAAACAGATTGCAATCAATAATGGCTATAATACGAAATTAATAGATAATACGTCAAACGAGAAGTTTACGAAATATTTTTTCAAACCTTATGATTATCCACAAATGATTGATGTCGGGTCACAGTGAACATTTTTTTTTTTTTTTAATAATAATACATCAAATTTAGGAATAAAAAACATCTCAAATACTATCTAACTAGCTTTTAATACTAATATTAAATTTAGAAAAAAAGTTTTAAATAACAAGGATACATATGATATTTTAAATAAATCGGGGGTCTATAAATTAATTTGTGATGATTGTAACTTTTTTACATAGGAAAGAAGAAAACTAGAAAATAATAAAACTGTAAAAATAGGCAAATTACAAACATAAATTAAAATTAAAAATGAGAGATTAGAGTATTTAAAAAAATTAATTAAACTCGTAAAAAATAATCGACAAATAATATTTATAAATAATCGGTTTGTAATTTGTCTATTTTTACGGTTTTATAAGTTTTCTATGTTTATTATTTGTCTATTCTTGTAATTATTTCCTAGTATACTATGTATCCCGATGGGGAAGTTTCGTTTCCAAAACATTTTTATATTTATACATTAAATAGTGGTTTACACAAAATATTTCTTATACATTTTATTACATAAATAATTAGTTAGATAATCTCATTATTTGAATATGCGTAGCCAATAATCAAATGATATTATCTGTTTGGTGCACGTACGGTGAATTTAATTTACTTATAAAACCATTTCATCTTTCATTGCAAATATTCAACCGCGAAAGTTTTACAATTTTTTTATTTTTTTTATTTATTTATTCTCAAATTTAAAAACAAAACAAAAACATTAGCCACTCATCTCACTAGGACAGTCCTGTGTTGAGTTGAGCAGCTTTACAATTTTAGTGAAACGATAAATAATAATAAGTAAATAAAAGTATGCAAATAGAAATAAGTAAATAATAATTGGTAGTTAAAAAAATAGTAACAAGTAAGTAGTAATAAGTAAGTAATAAAAAGTAAATAGTAATAAGTAAGTAATAATAAGCAAATAAAAATTATAATATCGAGGAAACATGTAGTTTCAACATTGATTAGGACATAAGTGATAACATAAATAAATATCTATAGTTTTAATATTGTCACTAAGCCTATTATATAACAAAAGAGCTTTGCAAGAAAAACTTCTTTGTTCTGATGTTCTGTTATTTGCCGGCTGATACATTAGAGAAGAACCTATTTTAGAATTGCGCACTTGTCGTGACCTTATCTCAGTATCATGTTGTTAAAAAAATTACAGAGAACCTGTATTATGTACAATTATTGCCTTAATCTCATAATTTTACTTTCACTGTATAATAAGTGTGATGAATATAAAAAAAAATTATATTATTTTTAAAATTAATTTTTGAACAAAATTTAAGGACTACACTACAACATTATATGAAAGAAGAGATTAAACAAGAGCATAGTATACAGTTTTTAGTCTAACCTTGTCCAACATATTTCTTAGAGTCTTGAAGATATAGGCTAGTTTTCTTATTTTGTTTATTAATACAGTAATATGATCATTCCATTTTAAATTTTTATTAATAATTATGTGAAGATATTTGATATTTCCAAAGATTGACAATTGCACTCGTGTTCACAACGATGCATTGTTAAGGAACGGTCCACAGACGATTGACTTACAGAGGAAATGCTAAAAATAATATATTTAGTTTTTGCGTGTTTACAGTTAAAGGATTTTGATCAAGCCAATTTTTAACAGTATTTAATCCTGACTCACACTTAGCATAATTTTCATCCCGAGTATCACCAGCAAACACCAAAACCGTATGATCTGCAAATACAACTGAACAACCCAAGAATGATAATTTACAAAGGTCATTAACATACAATGAAAATAAAATTGAACCTAGAACACTACCCTGAGGAAAACCATATAAAATTGATTTATTTGAACTAATATGATCATTAATCCATAATTTATTGCCAAGCCATGTAGGAGTAAAGAAATAAATTTGTATTACTTTTATTTAAAAATAGAAAAATAGAAGAGCCAATAAATAAATAATCGGCTTCCTGGATTTTTTTAGGTTCTTGACTTTAATTTGGCGATCTATTTCATCGGGTATTTTCGTAAAATACCTACGAAGTATAAGGATGTATAATAAATCATCGCTAAACCTTGACATCGCCAAACGTAGGTGTTTTTTACGGAAAGGAAATATACCCATACCAGTGGGAATATTCTACGCACATTTAAGTTCGATATGTGCGTTTAAGTATTACTAAGGAATAAACTCCCATGGAACTGAGGTGCCTAACCAGTCGGTCAGAATTTAGATCTAAACTAAAAACTCACTTGTTCAGATACTCATTTCCAAAAATTCGTGAACACATTCATACATTGTTAATGACATTGTTTCCTGTGTTTATCTATAATGCAATTTTCCATGTCCAATACTAAATTCCCTAGAAATTCCTACCAATATACAGTGTCAGTGAGAGCTGAACATCTTAATCTGTTTTAATTGTGATCTTCTTAATGCGCGTAATTGATTGTCGATTAATTTCATACATTTAATATCTATGCCTTTCTTTAAATTCAGATAACTCATTAAATACATTTTTTGTATCCATGTCATAAAACTAACAATAAAACGTATACATAATATTAATATAGGTGAAAACTTCCTTCTTCTTTTGGCGCTCATAACATTTTTAAATTTAATCGTATAAAGGTATCTGTCCAGCATCACCATCTCTATTAACATGTCTAGCATTACCTAGACATGTTAATAAAGATGTAGAATATGATATACTCGTATATGTATGTATATTACCCTCAAACTGATCAGAAGCATGCAAGTACAGCTGTGATGTATCACATACATACTCGCCACACTGCTGTTCAATATCAGGTTATGCTCTGATTTTGTAAATAGTAACATTTTGTACATAATTTAGTCGAAATGTAAATATGTTAGTTGTAATCCTCTATTACTAGTTTTAAGTCACTAGCTACATGTCTAAGATGTAAGTCGCTATCTATATAAGTCTTAGATGTAAGTCACTAATTATAAGTCTGAATTAGGTATTTTCTAGTTATAAATCTTAGCTGTAAGCCATTAGTAATTAATCTAATATGTAAATTATTATATATAAGTCTAAGTGATAAGGTATAGGTTAGATAAATTATGTTGTAAAGCGCTTTTGAGGTGATTTTCTAACGAAAACGGCGCTATAAAAATAATCCATTTATTATTGACAATAAAGCACACGTCGCACGTTTTATATACAAACATCATTTTAATCCTTCAATATTCAAAAGCACGTAGTCAAGCAAATTTGAATTTTTACTATCATCTTTGAACGTTTATTTTAATGACAACATTTTCTGTTGAATTAAAATTTGTTGATTTAAAAAAAAAGTATCTACGTACATTAATTTATAAAAAAATGAGTCCCAAGATAATTTTCTCTCTGTTAAGCGCCCCAGAGATGACATTTTACAAAAATAGAACTAAGCTTAAAGGTAGGGCAAGGTTATATAATGTTCAAGGGAACTAAAAAATATATGTTATTTATTACCAACGAAAAATAAAAATAATAAAGCAACAATCACATTTGAAGTTTGCATTATTTGGAAAAATAATTAAACCCCTCGAGGAGAGAATTCTAGGATCTACACCTGATCCAAAATATTATTTTATAATATAATTTCTTCAAACGATTTATAAGTGGCGTCATTATTAATTAAATAATTTAAAATTTACTTTGTAAACACCACTTTTATTAAAATATATAAATATTTCTACATATTTCGACAGCAATGCTGTCATCCTCAGGAATATATGAATACTAAAATATAATTTCAAGTATAGACAAATGATAAAAAATTAGAACAATAATTTAAGAATAGACAAAATATAAACATTAACAAAAATTAATTAAAGTAGTTAATCAAAAATACTAATAAAAAATATTTTAAAGCGTTGAATAACAAATTTATATAAGAAATTAAAAATAAATTATTTTTATTGTCAAAATGAAAATAAATTTAAGAGATAGCTATTTTTAAAAAAATATTTGATTTTTTATTAAATTTAATTCGCTGTTAATACTTTTTCTTATTTCTAAAATTTCAAATTTATCCAATTGTAAACCGGTTGTATTTGTATGTAAAATTTTTAAACCTTTATTAATATCGGACGAATGATTGATTTCTAAAATTTAAGTTGCAAATTCTGAATAGTTGTTATTATTTTAACACCTACTAATACCACAAGACAACAAAACAATATTTCAAATTTTTAGAATTATTTCAAATCTAATGATAATACATAACTTTTTGTAATCGTTGTGGTCGCGTCAACGTTGACGTTATTTTCAACGGTTATTCTCAACATGTTGAAAATCGCCAAAGATAACGCGTTGGCGGTAAATGGAATTTTCCTCAACGCCCAGTACTACACGACACACGATACTTTGCGTGTTTAGTGAATTTCGTTGGGTCATAAAGCCCTGTGTTCCTTAACTCTAATACTAACATTTCTAGATGTTTTTTCCAATGTAAAAATAGTTCCAATCATTACAAATCTATTTATATGCTCCCGACTTATTCAAAATGTTATCTTTATCTTTGTTGTTTAAAATACGTATTTAAAAAAAAATATTATTAGTATAAAAAGCTGGTTGGATTTGGCTAGTTTTTAATTATTAAATTTGAGGTATTATTATTTAAAAATAACACTTTTCTCTACTGTTTACTAACATTAGTTATTTGTGGATAAACATAAGATTTAATAAAAGAAATTAACCTCTTGTTTTATATATTATTTATTAATTTTGTACTATAACCATTATTTTTTTGCAATCTGCTTAATTATATTTAATTCTTTGTTAAAAACATTATTTGATAAAGGTACATTAACTAATCTAATAAGCATGGAATGAAAAGCTGATATTTTTTGAGCAAAAGGATGATTAGAAATATTACGTATAACGATGTCTGGATAAGTATCTTTACGATATATATTAAATTCCAATTTATAATTAACATCAGAAATATTTTAGTCTACTAAATTAATGTTAAAACTTTGTCCAATTTCCATTCTTAAATTATTGTTCTAATTTTTTATCATTTGTCTATACTTGAAATTATTTTTTAGTATTCATATATTCCCGAGGATGACAGCATTACTGTCAAAACATGTAGAAATATTTATATATTTTAATAAAAGTGGTGTATACAAAGTATATTTTTAATTATTTAATTATTATTATCTCCTTCATATTTTGAGTACACTTGTCCAATAGGTCTCGTGATTCGTGACCTACAGCTTGCATTAAGTCAACGATAAAAACAAGCGAAGTTATTAAATGTGTTACATCATTTGACTGTTATTTTTTTTATCCCCGTGTCAACACATTGAGGCGAAAGCTTAAAAATTAAACAGATTGAAATTATCAACCCCCAAATCATCAGCAGCATTACTCAGATATGCCCTGCATTATGTAAGAAGTAGGTTTTAGAAAGCAGATAACCCGACGGCCGCGTGCAAACTTAATGAGGCTGCTTTGTATTAACATTATTTATTAGTCGAATCGACTGCCCGGAAATAAGGAAGATTCATTTTATTGAAACATCATGGTGTTAAGTTTTTGATATTCTACGGAGAATAATAATTCTACGGTGTTCTTGATATTTCTTACTGTAGGTAGTTTTCGTATATATTATGAATTACAGGGTATATTGGTTATGCCTTATATGAGAAAAACATGTTATTTTATTAGTAACGTGTAAGTTTCTTTTATTTTACTAGATACGACTATGACACGTTTTTTTGATACGTCATTAAAAATCTAATAATAACATATCGATGTTTTAAATAATATGGCTGTGATAAATAAAATGTCAAATGTGTAAGAAGGCAGGGAATGATATATAAACACATCATGCGCTTTTATGAAATAATTTTTAATAAACGTGAAAATAAGGAAAATAAAAATTAATGAAATAAATGGTTTTAGGAAAATTAAAACTATGAGGAACGCCCCTGTTCAGTCAGCACGCCAATCCTATCCTAAAAGGGCAAAAACAATTAGCACAAAAACACGACATGTAAATGTTAGAACAGTATTGTTTACATAAGATCAATATGACGTGAAAAAATAGTATACTTGAAGATGTATAGTTACCTTGGCAGATGATAGTGAAAATCTGTAAAAGGGTAATGGATAGGTGTCGCCCCCTGGACGAGCTTCCTCGAACTACCGTCATCCTATTATCTCACTCAGTCATTCACTTTTTAATTATGCAATTATTGGTCAGTCCAAACCAGTTCAGATTTAAAAAACATGTCTTCTTTTACATTAGTCTGATTTTACCTGGGAAATTATTTTTATCTGCGAATAAAATAAAAAAAAAGATTAAAGCTGAGTTTGGTTACGTCGAAAATGGTTATGAAATATCAGTAGCTCGATGGATTCCCAAATTTTACACCTATTCACGGCTTGCGAGGGGAAAAAACATGTTTTATTTTACATTAGTCTGATTTTATCTGGGAAATTATTTTTATCTGGGAATAAGATAAAAAAAGATTAAAGCTGAGTAAGGTTACGTCGAAAATGGTTATGAAATATCAGTAGCTCGATGGATTCCCAAATTTTACACCTATTCACGGCTTGCGAGGAGAAAAAACATGTTTTGTTTTACATTAGTCTGATTTTATCTGTGAAATTATTTTTATCTGGGAATAAAATAAAAAGGATAAAAGCTGAGTTTGGTTAGGTCGAAAATGGTTATGAAATATCAGTAGCTCGATGATTCCCCAATTTTACACCTATTCACGGCTTGCGAGGGGAAAAAACATGTTTTATTTTACCAAGAATTTATTTCAAAGTCTGGTGTTGAGTTTTTTTTTAAAAATAATTTTATAATATATTATATTATTGAAATTAATGGAATATCAAGAGGTATTTTATAAAACGTATTTAAAAATATTTAATTATGAAATCATTCCCGATTTCAACATTATTTTTTATAGTAGCAATCATTTAATGAATATTATTTTTATATAATACAATTTTAGGGTTGCTTAAAAGTATTCATAAAAAAAACTTCATTTACATCTTTGGTATTTCAAGATTGATAAATATCCTGGTAAATAAATAAATTCTCATTTTTAGAAAAAAAAATTCTCTCAAATTTTTATCAAAAAAGATTTGTAATCACTTTTGATAAAAAAAAAAATGAAAAGAGTAACGTATACCGTATGGAAATCAATATTACTCTTTTCAGCAGTGAAAAATACATACGTTAAATTGAAAAAAAAAATTATTCATGCCTTTATATTTGAGATGATAACTCTTTAACTAACCAACTTCAGCTAAAAGTATAAAATGTTTATAAAAATTCCCACGCGGAGAATATTCCATAAAATAATGTCTGAACAATACATAAATGATAGCAAACCCCATTTGAATGTGGTAAAAACGTAACTTTTGTATTTAAATTTATTAACTCATATATTACTTTACTATTGTATGTACTACGCTTTCACGGTATGGTATACATATATCATTTTCTAAATGAGCTTCTTCCAGCCTAATGGAAGTAATATCATGTTTTTATGTTAACGTAATTTATAATGTGTTATTAGAAATAAATAAAACATTTAAATATTTCGTTCAACAATCTTCCCGCCAACAATATTAATTGGTTTAAAAATTGCAAAATAGCTTTAAAAAATTAATGTTCTTAGAAGGAATAATATTTACAGGGAAGTTGTTGCGGGGAGTGTTTTACAGGCGCAAAGTAAAATGAACATTAAAACTTCGGTCCATTATTCAAAAAAGTTGTGAGATACATCATAAATAAAATTAGTTAGCTGTTGATCATAAGTAAAATATACGGTCCTCGCTAACGATACATATTTAAAGTTTTATTTCCCTACTTTTGCGTTTTGTTAACCTACCCTGGAATATAGTTGTTTATCTTCTTATTCCATTGGATATTTAATAATTAATATATGAAGTCTCTTGTAATATTTCACGTCGAAACACTTTTTGTGTTTAACGGAAAATGGTTTTGATATATTAGTTTTTCGTTTAACTTACGAGTAAATCTTTTTTAGTATTTATTAATAAATAGATAACGGCTTAATTGGAGAACAAGGCTGAGTAGATTATAATTAAGGATCATAACGAGTCACGTTTGATCAAGTTTTATAGAATATCGATTTTCCGAGACAGGAGTTCATTATTCCATTGCATTAACCGTGATTTTGCGTTGGTATTTTAAACAAAAACTGGCGGTTTCCATTATGTCAAGGCGTATTTTTTTCAAAGGTGAACGTTTAATTTTTGCAATTCTCGATTTATTTTGTAATACATTTAGAATGCATTATACAATAAACAGCAATATTTACAGGGTAGCAAAATATATTTTTATTTTATTGTTTAAAAAATACTCGAGGTACTTACCTGGAAATAATTTCATAAGTATATATAATAAAATATTACCGTATTTAAAAAAAAGATATTATGTATAAAAAATTAGGTATTATGATTTTACGTACTATCTTAGTATTTTAAAACTCTAATCTTTAAAACGTTCAAAATAGCCATATTTCCAATAAAAAAAACACCTACGATATATGGCTTATTATAAAATTGTTATACAGCTGGTTAACAAATTATTTAAGGAAAGCCAATAATAACAAACGAAGTTACCGAGCCGAATAAAAAGTTCTAGAATAAAACTCTGACAGTTTTTCCAAAAAGTTATACGTAACATGAAATAATTAAAAATTTCAATAAGAAACTCATTTCCTAATACGTCTCATTTATCTAGGGAACTCGCATGCAACAGTTGCCCGTACGTTAATTGTCGCACTTTGATTAAATCGGCATCGAGACGTCGCGGCGTTACTCGAGGGACAGTATCCATTCAGACGTTCGCGCCGTTTGCCCGCCGGCGTCTTACTGAGGAGGCTGGAGGCTTCACAGCCCATGGCGCAGGCGCCGCGGAGCCTTTGCAGGCTGCATCTCACTGCGCTTTCCCAAGAGGGGGAACAATAACCGGTCCTTTTTATACCGATCGAGAGGGCGGATTGCGTTTGTCACGTCCTTTTAATACAGTGTCAGGCGATCATATGTATTAAACATTTTATTTCATGGGCAGGTGGTGGGGTGGATGCGCGATGTAGAGAGGTATTTTGAGTAGGTACTGTAGATCTGTTGAGTTAGAACTTCCGTGCGAAGCGATAAGATAGTATATTTTCACATGAATCGGAAACTTTGTCATGTGGCATCATAATTTAAAAAATAAAACAATTAGTTTGTTTAGATCACTTTTATTTTATACTTTTGCCGACCGGGTTTCGCTACTACCGTAGCTTCTTCAGGGCAGTATACAACTAAACTATGAACTAAGATACACATGTGTTATAGATTGATAAAAACAAGCGAGTGGAGGGCCAAGGGTGGGAGATCAGCAGGTACTTGCTGACGGGGAAGTGTGTGAACTTTGTTTATTGGGAATAATTTAAGAATTGGACTTTTATTTAAATTTATTTGATTAGTTATGAGTCTACTATTAGTGTGTTTGGCTTCCCTTAGTTCTAACGCTTCCAAGTTATCTAGTCAAATGCTTGTTCCATTTTTATGCGGTATTTTTATTGAATGTGTGGTCTGTTTCTAAGAGATGATTGGCAAATTCGGAGAAACCATTATTATTTAGACATCTTAAGTGTTCTTTTACCCGGATATTAACATTACGCGACGGTTTGCCTACATAGAACGCCTGGCATCATTGCATTGAAGTGAATAAATGCTCGAGTGGCCTAAACTATCTCCTTTATCTATACCATTAATTAAAAATTTACCTCTACTATTGTCTATGTAAAATGCTGGTTTAATATCTGACGGTTAATATCGGATGGTTTTTAATGCTTTGTTGAGAAAAGTTATTGATATATAAGATTCTAAGCAATCGGCACAGTTGATTATGATTATTTATTATATTATTATTAGGGGGGTACTGTAGAATAAAAAACTTATTTGACGACATTTTTTTTTAGATTTTTATTTAGTGTGTTATTGACTAAGTTTTCATGATAACCATTACTTATTGCGATTTGTTTAATTATGGATAATTCTAGTGAAAAATTAGCATTTGATAACGGGACCGTAATCAACCGGTGAATCATCGAGTGAAAAGCGGAATGTTTGTGGGAGGTGGGATGATTAGAGGTGTTATGAAAGGTTATGTCTGTATAAGTGAGTTTACGGTAAATTTTAAAATCTATTTTATTGTTTATAATTGATAACGTAGGGTCTAAAAAATTTAAAGTGGAGTTGATTCCTATTTCCATGGTGAATTTAATTTGCTTATGGAAGGAGTTTATTACTAGGAGGAAGGAGTTAAGTTGGCGCTCCGTACATGTAAAGTATAAAATAAAAATAAAAGTCATAGTTTTATTTTTTAAAGGATAAGATAGTTTCTATAGTTTATGAGTTTTAATTTAGTTTATTTCGGGCTTTAAAATACTATTTCAATCACTTGGCATTTGAGAGATTTTGTCGACGCTTTTCTTGCAAAATACTATCATATTTTAAATGCAAATCTGTTACTTTTCAAGAAATCTCGGAAAAAATGAATAATACTATATATATTAGGGACCTTTTCTTGTACTACACTTCGTCTTTCATTTTGGAATAATGATTAGGATCTGAATAACTATGTACCTTTCCTTCTCCATCTCCTTCCCCTCCCCTTCCCGTATCCATTAGGAATACCATAGTCTCACTGGTGTCAGTTAGCAGGGAGTTGGCACTCTTGTGCGTTATTCACCTTAAAAAAGAAAATCTTGGGGTATCATCATTGCGGCAGATGCGCAGAGTGTTTGATTATGTAAGCTCCATTGATTCAGTTAATTCTCGTTATGTGAGTTTCGGCAATCACTTCTATAAAATACCCTTTAAAGCCGGGTACCAAGAAACTCACAGTCTTAACTCGTGGTACCCGAGAATTTTAATGTTTTGTTAACGTTGCGGTTGGCTTCAAAGAGAAGAAAGCGCTTTAACACGTGAGAACCTTGAAACATAATGTATGAAAAAACAATAATTTAAACGTCTTTAAAAAAAAACTAACAATCCAAAGATGATTTCTGCAAATTTTGTGATGTTTTAACGATGAATGACATAGAACAGAATAATCAATACTTCAAATGCTAAAAGCTTAAATATTTAAAGATTATCATTTTTGTATAATTAAATAACATTATTTTTCTGTTTACTTATACTGTTTGAAGATACAACAAACTTGCAAAAAGCCTTTTGCAGGCTTTCATCAAACTTATTTTCGCTGTTGGTATTTTAATGTTATTATTTTTCCGTAGTTTTCATGTAAAGATTGTACATGAATATGCCAGTAATAAATACAATATAAGTATACAGTCTTATTACATAAAGAGCATGCAGGTATAATGCATATAATGTAAGAATAAAGAAATATTGAAAGGATAGTTTGTTGATACAGTCATTGTTTAAAGTAGTTGTACCTCTAACTATAAAAATGTATCTAAATAATTAGGAATATCAGTGTAAGATATTAAAATCGCTTTAAAAATTTTCATCTCACGCTATGATAATCGTAATATACCAGTTATCACAAACTCGAAATACTCGCTATCCGCAAACATAAACAAAATAATCGTACATCAAACAACATTAAAAAGAAAAAAAGCAACCCCATTTAAAAAAAAACAAACCACTTATTTTACAGCTAATGCCTGTTTTTGGGTTGAAAATCTTTTCGTGGAAGTACCTCGCTCTATGTGTATTTCTAATACTGCATATTCTTTTCTGTGCCTTTTCTGTTTCGTGTATCGTTTTGAGTTATGTTTATATTATCTTTAATGATTAAAAGTATATTACAATGAGTTTTATAAGCTTAAATAAGATATTCCAAAAGTGAACATTAAAATACAGGTTCTAGTGAAGTAAAATGTATGAAATCCTTTGAAAATACAGTGCATCCAATAACATTTTACAAAAATATCAGATCATCCTACAATATTATATTAATAACATCAGTTAGGGACAAATCCCCGTATTAAACAAAATAATAAAAGTTAAAATTAGCTATGACCATATAGAAAAGAAATCTCTGTGAAGGAGGTTGAATATACACTATACGGATACTAACTTCATTTGTAGTATTTGTTTAATCCACAGGTTTTCGAAAAAGGTGAGCCTCTGGGTTTGCGTGACGCGGTCACGTCACGCGGCAAGTAACACATCTCCTTCCTTTGAAGAACTCGAGGTTCTATCCTTCCCGAGGACGTCATAACGTTAATCGAATGGTTGACAGTATTGTGAATGCTGTCGTTAAGCCAAGTCTCTGGCACTAATATAAAGATTTATTCTGTATATACACTTTGAAAGAAATCATCAGTATTGGATCTCAATCCGCGCACATTCATTGCATTATTTATTATTTTGATAGTGAATAGTGTAAAGGAGAGAATTCGCTTTTAGTTTATTCCCGAGTGGCGGAAATTTACTCCTGTTTTGACCCGCTTTGGTGTTTGTCAACTGGATTTTCTTACGGTTTCAAGTACCTGTTATAATAATAATAGTAATATTTGAATAGTTTTCAGAGCGCTGTTTTTGTGAAAAATCTTTTACCGCTATGTCTTATCGGTACTACTCGAGGCCATACATATTCCTGCAAAAGTTTGTCACATAATTCTTCCATTACTCTGATGCGTAACGCTGTGTATTCCTGAGACTGTGCGACGAACTTATCTGTATCTCACAGTTTATAATTTTATTATTCTCCAGATGCATTTTAATGTTTTCCACCGTTGTATCCATTAGTATCCTAGATATAAAAATGTTCCTTAGCTTGGAAATATCTTGATACCCGAGGTTCTATGAGGGTTATCGACAATCAGGTTCTTTGCAGTCCATTGCCTGATTTTACGTTTGACGTTTAACCATTCTTCTTCATTTGACATAGCTGATTCCGATTCAGGCTCGGAAACTAGATTCGTCCCTGATCCCGAATCAATAAATCATTTGACTCCACTACCTTTGTCCTGGGGATAGCGCCACTGGAAAAGGCAGCTGTGAATTGACTTAACACGCTTTCTTCTGCTTTGGTAGACACTCTAGTACGCATTTAGGTTAAAAGGATTATATTTTAATAATATGTTGAGATCGACGAGAGTTGAATGAAATTCCTCCAAGGGCCCTGTGTTTGACACCACTGAAATGTACTCTATCAATTTTTTTAAGTGATCAATCTGCGGTGGTGTCGAAAAGGCCAAAAAAAATCTTACAGTTTCTTCGATCCTATATTACTGAATGTTGCTATAGATACAATACAAATAAATCAAAATTATGTTCGCGCATTAGGCTAATTTTCAAAAATGAAAACGTATTTTATAATTCACTTTAATTTTAATATGTGCATTAAAAATACAAAGACATACAAGAATCTAACAAGTTTTTGTCAGTTTACTCTTCAGTCATATCATCTGCATGCGGAGTAGTTCCCTGAACTTCAAAGAAAAGCCGTGATTTTGTGTCAAATGAAAGCATTTCTTTTCTCGATTTTATTCTTACTCGAACGTATCCATCGCATGCTGCTCTTCCGCAAATAGCCAAACTAGCTTCAGCGACTAGATTCACACATCTCTCCATGATTTGACAGAGTGATAGGGAAATGTTCCAAGACGGATATTTATATTTTGTGTCTAAATTTTGTAATTTGTTGGTATGCAACAAACATACTATGCAATATAATATTCGATTTAACTGTCAATCAATGCGATTGCTCCATTTTCGGAACCAGTGTTCACAACAGTTCCATCAGATACAATGGCTGAAATAGTTGTTAAATCTGCGAAGCATAAATTTATATTGTGATGGTAGAATTAGAGGTTCGAAAAGAAGGCGCGATGTGGCTAATGTACTGAGAATCTGATACGGAAAGCAAAACAATTTGTTCTTCTATATTTGTTTAACTATAGTACTTAAGTTATAGTAAAAGTAAGGATGTTTTTCTTCCACAATGTTCCTCTCTTTCCGAGCATTGAAATATACGCCACTTGTTTTATTGTTGGGACTCGCCAAGTTCGAACTCTGCATTCTCTACAACACTGAGAATATTGACAAGTATTTCTTAGAAATCAAGCCAACATCTTGAAGAACTGCACTGGCGATGGTTCATGCTGATTTCTTAAAGATACCAGTCCTATCAAAGATAGTAACGACATTTTCTAGTAGATGCCTCCTCTGCTTTGTTTGTAATTTAGACGTGGGGGGCGCAGAGTCATTCGATGAAAGTGACTGACCCCCACATGGGCACTTGCCGGATCTGGTGGTCGAAAAAAAACCCTGTAGTTTGTAATATCATAATAAAAAAGAAAAAGAGTGTTGTACGAAAATATGAATTTTGTCTGACAAGCTTACACTATCATTTAAGATATCTGCAGCCAACGTAGTATCTGGTGAGGAGCTTTAAGGTTACTCAACGGACTTTTTTTAAAGGAATTTATTTTTATTTCTAATTTTGAAACTGACAATTCATGGTGGAATTCCATATTAAAATGAATTGAGTAATAAATCAACCCGAAAGTAGCTTTTAAAAACACAATAAACAGTACCGTCAGCAATAAAATAAATTTCAATCAATAAAAACAATATTAGAAAAGCAGGGAACTCACTCCCAAGATCCATGCCATATATACCATATATTTAGCATTCATTTTACCAGTCTGAGGATGCCCGTGATAGGGTGAAACCGGTCCGGTCGAAAATAAATAAGCGGAAAAAAGTTACAAAGGTTTCTTAATTAAAAAAAAAATTCATTTGAATTATTTTTTCTTCATCAGTCCTAATTGCCCGCGCTTTAAGACGTTAGTTTTTGCAATATATTTTCAGTTAATATACATTTTGGGGCTACCTTTTTGATCTTGCAAGATTTCCACCCCTTTCATGGGTATTTTTTATTAAATATTGGCAAAATGCATTTGGACACAGCAAAGAGATTTATTGTTATATCTTCATAAAACTCAGCTAGTTCTTTTTAGCTAGTAGAAATTTCTTTAAGCTTTTGAACTTGTGATTTTTTTTTTTTTTTACAGTAACTCCACACAGGAGACCAAGGAGGAAACAATTTCCCTCAAGGCCTATATCATCTTTGGGGATGCTGTGTGGAGGATCTTTTAGAGGATAGGAAGGAGTGAACTTGGGTCTTGAAGAGACCCATGTTATAGGATGGAAGAAACACAGAGGCCGGCAGATCATTCCACAGCCGAGCTGGTGAATACAAGAACGAGTCGTAGAAGCGACCCGTTCTCATGTGACAAATGTCAACCGTGTGCAAATGTTGGGCGCGTTTGGCGTGTTTTCCGACCATGCACCGGTGCCGAAGGGATCAATGACGCTAGTTCCTCGGAGCATCTTCCATTAAAATACCGGTAGAACAAAGACAGCATTCCCACCCGACGTCTGTGCTCCAAAGATTGCAACCCATTTGTTAAGATAGGCGAATCTATCAAACGGACCGCCCGTTTCTGCACAGAGTCAAGGTTTTTTTCAGATATTTTGGGACTCCCGACCAGAGGTGGCTGCCAAATTCTACAATGGGGCGCACTTGCGATTTGTACAGGGTCAGCAGTTGTGTACTATTAAAGTATCTGCGGGCTCTGTACAATACGCCAAGCTTCTGAGAGGCTAACTTTACTCGGGTTTCGATGGAGACCCCATACCTGAGCTGATTACTTAAGGTTACACCAAGCATATCAATGGAGGGCTTGTTGGGAAGATTGCTTCCATTAAAGGAGACTAGATTGTCATTTCGATCCCTTTTAGACGTAATCAGACATGATTGGGTCTTTGAAACATTAAATTCGACGAGGTTATTCTTACCCCAAGAGGAGACCCTCTCAAGGTAACCGTCATTCTCTGTTTCAAAGCCCTCCGAGCCGTTGGAGTTTGTGTGCCCTTTGGGGGCTTGTCAAACAAAAAGCAATCATGGACTGTACTGTCATCCGCGTAACAATGGATTGGTGCACATGTCAAGAGGTCATTGATGTGCAACAAAAACAATGTCGGAGACAGAACCGATCCCTGTGGGACGCCAGAATTTATTGAATGCGAGGAAGAGATGAAACCATCAGCAACCGTCTGAATCGATCTCTCCCTCAAAAAGTCGGCAATCCACGTACACAAGGAAACGGGAAGTCCGTAAGAAGGCAGTTTGTTGACAAGTCCTCGGTGCCAAACCCGGTCAAAGGCCTTAGAAATGTCCAGTGAGACCGTTTGAGTCTCACCATAACGTTCCAGGCACCGTCCACAAACATGCGTCACATACGCGAGAAGATCACCGCACGAGCGGTTCCGCCGGAATCCGTACTGGCGGTCGTTAATGATTTTGTTCTTCTCGAGGTATGTAAGCAGTTTGTCATTGATCACACGTTCCATCACCTTGGACAGAACTGATGTGATCGCTATGGGGCAGTAGTTGGCCGGGTTGGAGCGGTCACCTTTCTTAGGTATAGGATGAATGACCGCTTTTTTCCAACCAGAGGGCACAGAGCCACATTTCAGGGACATTTTAAAGAGCTTTGTCAAAACTGGAGCAATTTCTGCAGCACACCTCTGCAATACCAGGGCAGGTATTCCCTCAGGCCCACTAGCTTTATTGACATCGAGCCCCCGTAAGACAAGGAGTACATCCCGATGCCGTATCCTCAGCTTTTTCATATAGAAGCCGCAGTGAGGAACCGACGGCGGGATGGCACCCCGGTCGTCGAGGGCCGAGTTTTCTGCAAACATTTTCCTAAAAGGTTGGCCTTTTCGGTAGCAGTGTTTGCTAGTGAACCGTCAGGTCTGGTAAGAAGCGGCAGACTGGATTTGCAGAAATTGCGACCTATGGAGCCCGCTAGTGACCAGAACGCCCTGCTGCCATGCGGGCAGGCAGCTAGCTTTTTACTGATCTGTAGGTCGTGCTCAAATTTTGACCTATTGATGATTCTAAATTTGATGTGAATTAAATTTGAAATTAAATTAATTAATTAATTAATTAATTAATTAATTAATAATAATTAATTAATTAATAATATTTTAATAATTAATTAATTAATTAATTAATTAATTAATTAAATTAAATTTGTTTCTAAATTTGATGTGATAATACCGGGTTAGTCTATTTACAATTTGCTCTTGAGATGTAATAGGAATACAGGCTTTATGTAGGGGGGCACTCGTCGATAGTTATTCCGCTTGTTTTAAACTCGTATTACCCTCATATGGTACTAGTATAGAGAATCATGAATAACCTATTGTCAAAAAGTTTTGAAATTTCGGTAGATTTACATATGTTTTTCACCCATTGTAAGTTTTTAGGATAAATCTAATATCATCAATTACAGTTAAAATGTTTAATTTCATCTGTATTTCAGTTATTGCGTCTTTTAATTGACCGTTAAATAACAATATCTGATTATTATTTTGCATGATTTACCTACATTGTAAAATTTACAAGATAATCAAAATAAATTACAGTGAGCCGGATTGGTGGTGCTAACGGGCCGGTGTTGGCCCGTGGGCCGTAGTTTGGACACCCATGATTTAGCGCATAGCTGGCCATTGTCTCTTTTTCGCATCGGAAGCTCTCACACACATATGGTAGTGGCAAATATCAGAAAACATTTTTCTTATTAGTTTTTTTTTTTTATGTGAATACCACATAATATATAAAATTAATAATAAGTGCCATAAGTCAAATATTGACCTGCATGGTGTGTTTTATTTTTGTTTAGACTGTCCGATCTCTCAAATTAATTGTAAATAGTCAGTTGGGCGTGAATTTCCGGATACAATCAAATTCTGAACGATCCAAAAAAGAGTAAAAAAATAATTTTCCTAGAAGTAAAACGTATTTGCAGCGATATGAAACAGCTAATTAAAAAAACAAATTTTTCTGCTTTACGAAATTGACTTTTCTCTCGTGATAACATTGATTATATATTGAAAAGAGCTAATTTGTGCGACGTGAGGTGGAGGGTGGGGGTGGGGTGGGAGGTACACAAAATATTTGATATTACACGTAATTATCGCTGAGCACGACCGGGTCTAGCCAACTGGCTTTCGGCCAATAACTGTCTCTTATTCAATAAGCAAGGCAATTCCTTGTGCCGTACGGAGGTACTTTGTGTTACAAACCTATAAGCAATTTGCATGAGGCGGCCTATTACAGTGAATGATGACATTCCCTCGATGGATAGTTTACTGATTGAACTGACTATCCACAATTATATACAAACAAATGTATTAATAATAGCGTATTATTATTGGGAGATACAAACAAACGCAATGTCGACAAAGGCGTAATAAACAAAATCCAAATGGACACTTGATTGATGGTGATTTGTGAACAAAATTACAATGCGTAACGTAATGGAACAAAACTCGGTACGCCTATGGAGGATATGGCTCCATCAAGTGAGTTCACTATGTCCATTAATTAATTAATTGTTTTTATTATATTCATTACCATTGAACTCAACCAAGTATCAATACAGGCGGACCTCGACTTTCGCACATGATTGGTTCATGAAAATGTGTGCGAAAGTTAAATGTTCCAAAGTAGAGGGATGTAAAAAAAAAAAACACCAAAAATTGTACTTTATTTATTTATACGTACTTAGTTAGTAATTTTATTTATCAAAAATTACTAACTAACTAAGTACATATTAAATACAAATTACATTCTCTTAATAAACTTGTCAAGGTAAAGTTGTATTTAATACTTTTTTTCTTTTCTTCATAGAGAGTTCAGTACTATTATGGATCGCCCTACGCACTTGAGATATGCGTTCTCCATTGGGATCACATTCTTCCATAATATTCAAAAATGTCTCGAGATGCGTACAAACTTCGTTCAGGTTTTTTATTGTTAAGGGCTTGATGATTGCTTCTGATTCTTCTTCCTCACTTTCAATTTGCATACTATTTTCGTTCTCTTTTCGGTCCGTTAGAAATTCATTAGTCGAGGGTTCAGAATGAGATTCAATAACATCTTCACTGTTAACATCTAGGTTTAGTTGACTACAGGTATATTGTCCATCTTCAATAATTTTGGACAATGACGAAATAAAGTCTGCATCAGCTGATTCTCCAGTGAATTTAATATTGTGTAAAGAATACCTTGTTTTAAAATTTGAAAACCAGCCGTTACTTGTATGAAACACTCTGTTAGAATCTTCGTTTAGTCTAATCTTCCAATCTTTATGCAAACTAAGAGCCTTAGCTTGAATCATTAAAGTACTCTGAGGGATGTTTTCTTGATTTTGATTACTTATCCAATAACACAAAGATTTCCCCATTTCTTCCATCACTATGCCGTGCCTTTTGGAAATAATTTTTGATGATATATTTCCAAATTATTTTACATATTCTTTAATTTTATCTTTATTATTTAATATCGAACATATCGTAGTCCTGTTTATATCATACAAACGGCCGATTGAAGCATGAGACTCTACATTTTAGAGCGTTTTATTATATCCATCTTCGTTTCGATTGTATGAAGTTTATGGGTTCTTGATTTTTTTTAGCCATATCTTCTTCGCAGTTTCTTCGTTTCTCACTCATGTTAAAATGGGTACGAAATATTTGAAACAAAACTCGCAGAACAATGCGAACAGTACGTGCGCTGACGCAAGACTTAACCTGTCGAGATCAGTGTTTACAAATTAGTACATACAAACGCATGTGTTTGGACTCGCTCGCGTTCGTATGTCAATGCATATGTGCGAACAGAACGTAACACTTTTCACAGTACGGACCTGGTTCATATGCATCATACGACAGGGATACAACTGCACGCAAACAAAACATTTCGGCATTATCGCCAAAAAAACATAAAAAAACGATTTTTCAAAAATCTGCGAAATAGCGAATTTTGCGAAAGTCGAATGTGCGAAAGCCGAGGACCGCCTGTAGTTGCAAACATATGATTTCACTATGCGAGTTGGATTATGTGAAGAAGTAGTTTGGAAGAATTTTTTTCCGTATACATGGATGAAACAAGAAGTACTTTGTTTACACCACTGTTTTTAATATTTAAATATCTGCACGTTTCAGAAACAAAGCCTTCCTCATTAAGAAAAACATTATAATAAAAACAATTTGTTTATACATGTCATTATTTTTTTAGTTTACTGTTCATCATGATGGGAAGTTTTGCTCATGAGAAATGTAGATATTTATTTGTTAAAAAGAGTGGTGTAAACAAAGCAATTTTTCTAATTATATTAATAATGACGCCACAAAATAATTACACATCTATCGACGAAACAAGAAGTGTTTGACACGATGGCGTTGTGCGGCAGTCTATCCTATCTGCTTACCCTGGTAAGAAATGGCCTAATAGTTAATTACTTCAGTTTTTGTTTTTCTTAAATGGGGTTAGGAAATCTTTTGCTAAAAATAATCTGTTTTTTTTTTCTCTTTGAAGGATTCTATATTGCAAGGTAAAGAAAGGCTAGTTTGTTACCTAAGATAATTGGATTAGACGCCTTGAGTACAAATTATCTTTTGAGTGTAAAGATGAGGTATAAAATATCACAAGGACCATAGAATTATCAAAATAAGGGCAAAATTCACAATAGTGCACAATAATATGAGACGCAGACGCGTGACTGATAATAACCGAGCAACCCCTGGCGACCCTTTCCCGGGCCTGGGTCTCGAGGGGTTAAGTAAAGGACGTCGCGTGCTACCTCCTGAAGATATTTGACACCCAAATTGTCCGCTACGTCACGCTGCCATTTATCATCCCGTAGCGGCGTTCACAGGCAGCCAGCCCTCTGACTACAGAGTGTTCCTCAGTCCAAGGGTGATAGCGCGCGGGAAGCAACGGGCCTTCCGCAACCCGCACGGAACAACGTACACGTAACCCTTCTACCTCTTTGTCCGTCGAGGGTGTTGCAATGGCCGAGCCAGCCATTCTCTGTAATTATGTCTTAGATGTTTAGATAAAGAGACACAGTTAATTCTCTCAATTCTCACGACCTATTGACGTGGAAGAAAGTACTTCAATACCATCCGTACTGATAACATTCCTTATATAAGTAATTCTTATCCCCTTTAATTATATTTTAGAATATTATGTTGGCACTGCTTAAAACGGGGTTGTATGTTAATTAAAAAACTTTATCAAAGCCTTAAAAAAGAAATCTACGTAATTAATGGCGCGAGATAAGGCGGTAAAGTGGTGGCAAAATGAATGGTAAAGGTTTTAAAGTATTTTTGACTTCATGAAGTTTTAAATTTCGTATTTATTTTATAATTTCTTCTATGAAATTATGAAGATTTGTTATACCAAACATTTCAGAATTAGTTAATATTTTGGATAGGTTTCTCAACATATTATTGATTGAATCATCTCGGGTTGCTTCTGATTGTTTGTAATGCGGCCGATTCTCCGAAGCCGTTTTCTGATATATACAATACTCGTATATTCAAATAATCAACACAGACTTATCCACCTTAACTGCCTGGTGATATTTAGTCAGATGGGTAGGCCAAATAATTGCCTTATGTAGATAACGGCAATACTTCCCGAACTCGCAAGCAGGAAGGACGTCAGGCTATGGAGCGAGGATGGGGGTAGCAGGAGTGTAGTAGAGTTGTATGGACGGGGAGGGGGTTTGGTTTCACGGGGTTAGAAGTCTGGGGTCGGGGATAGGATCAGCACTTCATTAAAGAGCAACTCATACGCTACCAGGATACGAGGATTGAGCATTTGTTATAGGAACTACCTGAGTTAGTAAGCTAAGCCATTTAATGGACCTGGAACTCAATTGGATAACCGGATAATCCGAACCTGATAACGGGATATATCGGATGTAATAAGCAAACACTTCTAAAGACAGCTTACGTTAAATTGCGATTTTCCTTATATCAACAGTGTAGAGAGTCGAGGAGAGCTATATCTATGTAACTCTTTTCAGTCATTCTTGTAAAAAAATGGTTACCATAAATAAACTAAAATTTATAATCGTTTTATATAGGAGTATTTTATTAGTTGCCTCTTAGTCTGAGGCATGTCACGCTTCATCCACCTTCTGAAGCCAACGACCTTATAGAGTTTTCCCTTAAAAGACATCATGGCAATCATTCTCAACTGTCAACTAAAGTCACTTGGATCAAAATAGCAGTGACGGTCTTTCATCTTGGCATTTTATTTTCATCGAAAAAATGTTCACCATAACCCCTACTCCCAATGCCTCGGAGGTACGTGATGTGATATGCGATATGAGAGCTGGAACTAGCATTTATAAGTTAGATAATAGTTAGGACAAGGCTATACTTGATTAATAAGCCCGTTGGAACTAACTGGGGATGCGACATGTCGTGAAACTTGAAAAGCCCACATTTGTCTGTACAGCAACTGAACACGGCACTACATAATGGCAAGTACCTTTATATGTTGTTATCGTATCATTCCTGCATGTCGCTTGACATTCAGAATATTTTCCTGGAAGGAAGGAGAGAGTCTCCTACGGTTAGAGCTCCCCTCAAATGACAGGTCAAATCTCGTGTCGCAAATTCTTATCCTCTATTAAAGGAATAAGAATATGAATAAGTTATGAGATAAAGGCAGACATTTTTCCTATTGTTGTTTAGCAGATTTTTTTTCATTTTTTTTACTGTTCTAATATATGCAATTATTGTTATTCTGTTTTTATTTATCATTTTGTCGGTCTGCAAAGTATTTCTTAAAGTATCCTTTCTTTAGTGTAACTGTAACAACTCTAAGGTTTTTTTTCACGAAAACGGCGCTATACAAATTATCTAATAATCATTATTATTATATTGCCCACCAAACTAAATAAACTTGTGAAATTTATTATTTTTGATTTATAGGGACGATTGAACATTTTAACCTGTTCTCCAGAGAAATGTAGTTTTTACGGTCTTACACTTCTTAAGAAGTGCTGATTACGGTTTTGTTAATTCTGATATTTCTAGTTGTAACGCTTCCGAAGGCAGTGGGAGAATATCTCCCACTTAGAAAATTGCCATCCACAGACATCCCAGAAGTATATTTACTCCAAAATGTAAGAATCGATGCACTTATCTTTTTATTCCTACTCTTGGACAGTGCCTGTCAAGCAACACGCATCGCTATACCATTTTTATAACTGATTTTGCTTATTTTTGCCAAAAGTTTACCAGAATATCTAAGAAAAATATGTAAGCACGTAATATTTATTAGCCATATTTCGACTTTTATTATAACTCCAAATATACTTCACTCACTCATTTATTTTTAAATAATCCAGTTATAAGTAAGTCTCTAGTTATAAGTCTTAGTAGTTAGTTGCTAGATGTAAGTCGGCAGTTATAAATGTTTCCTTTAAGCCATTTGTAATAAATTTTGGCTGGAAGGTTTCCTTTGTAAAGCGCTCTAGAGGTGATTTTTTCATGAAAGGGCGCTATAGAAGTAATTAATATAGAAGTATTATTATATAAATTCGTTTTTAAAATAGTGAAACTTCTGGCGGATTCTGGGGCCGGGTTAAGGGTTAGTTATTTGCAGTGAATTATTTTGATTCGTTCGATAACATCCGATGAGTTATTTTCAGGCCTCAGTTTTATACCACTAAAGCTATTGTTTTATTTTTTTGGTTTTGTTTCTGTTCCCTCGTGCTATTGAAATGTACGTCATCAGCGTAAATACACTCGCTATCTATTTGTTAAAAATCCTGGAAAGATGATGCGATGGAAAATACGATTTTATCAAACAATCTTACCGGAATGGTGTCAATTGGCGATAATTTTGGGTTTTCGTCAATAAAATGGTTAATCATGAGTCATGTCTAAAGTTTATTGAGTACGTTGTTTTCTTCTGTAGAGTATGATTAATTCAATATTTAGGGTAATAATGAGTAAATTATGAATAAAATATACTTGTTTTAACATCACTTTATTGAATACATAAACCAACTGGTTTCGGTTAAAACGGCTGAACCAATTAAAAGATATTATTAAGTGATTGCTTCCTGTTAATGTTTAATAATTAGTATCTAACGAAATATTCTGAAGGAACCTGTAATGTAATATTTCAAGTAACATCAATATTTTTCTTCGAATAGAACTATAATCACTATGAATACATTTTTAATAAATCGATTAATTTTCATTGCGAAGGTTTAAAAAATATTTACGATATTCCTTGCGATATCGTGACAAAAGATATTAAGTACCCAGATTATTTTAGCATCTTGAAAAAGTCAAGTTTTTAATTATTTTTGTTTTGAAGAACGAATTACGGTCGTAAAATTGAAAGGAAAACACACTACTATGCGCTACTCGCCATTAAAATTTGTCATGAGCGAGCTTGGAATTTTTCCCATAAATTATGAAGGGTTGTTTCAGCCCATCATCCTCTCTTATCTCCCCCGAGGCTAGTCTGTCAATTTGTACAGTTCAGATATTTAACTTCGTATTTTGAACAAGAAAGGTTGTTGGGAAATTTATTAGTTGTTTATTAAAATACAACTGATTTAGGATGACTTAATTTAGACACAAATAAGTTTTACATTGGCGTAAAAATAATGTTTAATTCCATATACGAAGATTTTTTACAGTATTTTGATTCACTTATTAGTTTAGTGGTTTTCTATTCGATGATATTGTTGAACGTCGGGTGATTGAAATATTATGCCGAAGAGAGGATAATGATGACTTTAAATAGCATTTAACTAACCTTATTTTATCAAGCCGACCTACTACGGAGAGAAAATGCAATATAATCTAACAACTCATTAGGTTGGGTATAATTGCTAATCGGAAACCTGATGAAACTTGCAGATATGGCCCCTTAGAAAACCATTGATATTCGTACGAGTTACCCCTCTACTCTACATCAGGGGCTAAACAACTTTTTTGGGTACAACCCCAAAATATTTATTTGTACGACAATATTACCCCCTACTCTTGAAAGTGGGGAAAACCTGACTGATTTAGTTTTTAAATAATTGTCTCAAAATATAAACGCTCTTAAGAGATTTTTTTAAAATTCCACTCATGCCCGGGAACACAAAAAATAAGAAAACTTTTGGACAGAAAACATAATTAATTCATATTTGTTTATTTCGTGCGTTTCCAATTATTTTTGCGCATTTATAATACACCTTTGATAAAAATAAACCCTTAACTATTTTGTGATAAAAATTTCACTCGTTTTAGGATAAGAGGAAATTTACCATTACACAGGTGATACAAAATGTTTCAAAAGGTAAATAGAAAGAAAACAACAGATAAGGATGTATAGTAATAATAAATAATATATAGAACATTTTGTTGGAAAGTATATAAGTACAATATAAAAGTACAACAAAATCAAAGAAGCTATTTACAACAACAAATATATACTAAAGTTTTGTCGAAAAGTAAAAGTAAGTACATAGAAGTAAACAATAAAGTAGCAAAATTAGTAGAAGAAAAGGTTATGGCTGTCATGTTATATTCTTACAATGTATTCGAATAAATAAAACACCGTAAGTATTTATACAGACCCACGTGGTTAAAAGTATATGATTACAGTAGCAGTTTATTAATGATAATTTATTATAATAAAATAAAAAAAATTTAAAATATTCTTTAAACCACTATTTTTATTTGTTTATTAGGTTGGCTATTTGCTATATATGTGGGAGCGAGTTATCTATTGTGCGGGCAATTCATTACAAAGATTTTATCCCATGCTTTGTGGTGTGTATTAGAGGAATACTAATTTTGAAATTTTATTTCAAAATATAATTTTTTTCCTGATTTGGGATAATTGACCCGGTTCGTCGACCCCTACTATATACTGATTCCCAGCACATGTATCGGCACACAAATTTATCACGGAACTGTGCCAATATGGCCTGTAACCTCTCACTCTGTTACACGTGTCGCTCATGAAAAAGAGAGAGAGGTCACAACGGAGTTCTCAGCGTCATGGCTTTACATACAAATGCTTGCACACCTTAAAACAGCCAGTTCTACAATTCTCAAAATATCCACATTTCATGAATAATTTAATGTATTATGATGTAAATATTATAATACGACAGTAAATAAGTTGGTATTTTATTTAAGAAATGGAATTGAATTATTTATATAATATATTATATTTATTACCATAAATTAAATGATCACTTTACTTTCTTACTTTCTGATAAAAAGCTTCCTTTTCAAAACGATCGCAAAATCGTCATTACATTACGTAAGTGGGAGCAATTTGTGCCGTACGGCAGTGCTCTTCAAACTTTTTCCTTTTCGACCCCGCGATGTCTGACCGCGACCGCGGTAGGTAGGTATTGAATTTTTATTGATATTTACTGTGGGTGTCTTTTTAGCTGAAAAAAACATTGCACATTCTCATTTATAAAACTGAGATGCTGTTTGTCTGATAGGTAACTGAAATAAAATAAAAAAAATAAAAAAATCTTTCAATCGATACGCTTTCGTGCCACGATATTTGGACAAGATTTCTTAGTATGGAATTTTAATCAGGAGTCACTGGGTTTTGAAAAGTTTGACATGTCGCCATAGTGTTTGCTTTATATTTTTCAACCTTTTGACAATACATTGATTTCATTCGAATAGGGTATTAATTTCATTCGAATAGGGGAAGACGGGTAGAAAGCTACTAGTCGATAATACGACAAATGCTATTAAATTCATTCGAATTGGGAATTAACTCGGGGGAAGACGGGTAGAAAGCTACTAGTCATACTAGAATCATCAATAGGTCAAAATTTGAGCACGACCTACAGATCAGTAAAAAGCTGGCTGCCTGCCCGCATGGCAGCAGGGCGTTCTGGTCGCTAGCGGGCTCCATAGGTCGCAATTTCTGCAAATCCAGTCTGCCGCCTCTTACCAGACCTGACGGTTCACTAGCAAACACTGCTACCGAAAAGGCCAACCTTTTAGGAAAAATGTTTGCAGAAAACTCGGCCCTCGACGACCGGGGTGCCATCCCGCCGTCGGTTCCTCACTGCGGCTTCTATATGAAAAAGCTGAGGATAACATCGGGATGTACTCCTTGTCTTACGGGGGCTCGATGCTAATAAAGCTAGTGGGCCTGACGGAATACCTGCCCTGGTATTGCAGAGGTGTGCTGCAGAAATCGCTCCAGTTTTGACAAAGCTCTTTAAAATGTCCCTGAAATGTGGCTCTGTGCCCTCTGGTTGGAAAAAAGCGGTCATTCATCCTATAACTAAAAAAGGTGACCGCTCCAACCCAGCCAACTACTGCCCCATAGCGATCACATCAGTTCTGTCCAAGGTGATGGAACGTGTGATCAATGACAAACTGCTTACATACCTCGAGAAGAAAAAAATCATTAACGACCGCCAGTACGGATTCCGGCGGAACCGCTCGTGCAGTGATCTTCTCGCGTATGTGACGCATGTTTGGGGACGGTGCCTGGAACGTTATGGTGAGATTCAAACGGTCTCACTGGACATTTCTAAGGCCTTTGACCGGGTTTGGCACCGAGGACTTGTCAACAAACTGCCTTCTTACGGACTTCCCGTTTCCTTGTGTACGTGGATTGCCGACTTTTTGAGGGAAAGATCGATTCAGACGGTTGCTGATGGTTTCATCTCTTCCTCGCATTCAATAAATTCTGGCGTCCCACACGGATCGGTTCTATCTCCGACATTGTTTTTGTTGCACATCAATGACCTCTTGACATGTGCACCAATCCATTGTTACGCGGATGACAGTACAGTCCATGATTGCTTTTTGTTTGACAAGCCCCAAAAGGGCACACAAACTCCAACGGCTTGGAGGGCTTTGAAGCAGAGAATGGACGGTTACCTCGAGAGGGTCTCCTCTTGGGGTAAGAATAACCTCGTCGAATTTAATCTTTCAATGACCCAATCATGTCTGATTACGTCTAAAAGGATCGAAATGACAATCTAGTATTCTTTAATAGAAACTATCTTCTCAACAAGCCCTCCATTGATATGCTTGGTGTAACCTTAAGTGACCAGCTCAGGTATGGGGCTCCATCGAAACCTGAGTAAAGTTAGCCTCTCAGAAGCTGGGCGTATTGTACAGAGCCCGCAGATACTTTAATAGTACACAACTGCTGACCCTGTACAAATCGCAAGTGCACCCCATTGTAGAATTTGGCAGCCACCTCTGGTCGGGAGTCCCAAAATATCTGAAAAAAAACCTTGACTCTGTGCAGAAACGGGCGGTCCATTTGATAGATTCGCCTATCTTAACAAATGGGTTGCAATCTTTGGAGCACAGACGTCGGGTGGGAATGCTGTCCTTGTTCTACCGGTATTTTAATGGAAGATGCTCCGAGGAACTAGCGTCATTGATCTCTTCGGCACCGGTGCATAGTCGAGAAACACGCCAAACGCGCGCCCAACATTTGCACACGGTTGACATTTGTCACATGAGAACGGGTCGCTTCTACGACTCGTTCTTGTGTTCAACAGCTCGGCTGTGGAATGATCTGCCGGCCTCTGTGTTTCCTCCATCCCATAACATGGGTCTCTTCAAGACCCAAGTTCACTCCTTCCTATCCTCTAAAGATCCTCCACACAGCATCCCCAAAGATGATATAGGCCTTGAGGGAAATTATTTCCTCCTTGGTCTCCTGTGTGGAGTTACTGTAAAAAAAAAAAAGTCGATAATACGACAAATGCTATTAAAAATCTCATCTTTCAAAGACTGCAGTTTTCATGAGATATTTTATTAGAGGATATATTTTATTATTTATACAAAAACAAACAAAACAGTAATGCTAAAAAATATGTGTTACAGATTTTTCTCTAAAGTCATCAGAAAATGTTTGTAAAATAAAGTATGTATTAGTTTTAACATTACTTACGAATTTAGTTAGTTTGAGAATCATCTCGCACGGCACCATGAATTCCCCGTAAATATTTTCTCCCTTTTATTTATTTGTAGGTCTGCATATATCCAACCCTACTTTATGGTTAATAAATACATATTTTATTATTTTTACTACCGATAAACTGAAAAAGGTTGACATATTCAATACGGTACAGAGTTATGGTGGAGCCAAAGCGGTTTCCCCGGAGGTCGTTATTACTATGTGGAATACTTTTTTGGATCATTTTACAGTCATCATTATAATTATTTTATCCTTTTCGCAGGTCCAACATATTTTCTCACGAATGTAGTTTATTACACTCTTATTATAATTACAAATTATGATTAAAGGGAAAATTTGGTACAATATTTTTTAATGCGTTTCTACGTATTTAATTATATTAAAACATTGATTTAATTTTTCTTTACAACTTAATTTTCTTCGAATGAAAGTTCTAATTATTGGGGATTGAGTCCGTAACGAATGTGTACTGTTAATGACAATTACCAAAAATTTGTATTAATTTATTTTTCAAATATTTGGCCTCATAAAGATTTAAAATATTATCCGAGAAATCTCCTCTAGGGATGTAGGTGCTGTGGATATTGTAGGTACAAAAATATATGAAATAAAAAATATTTTTAGTTCCATATTTCGAAACATTAAAAAGAAAAAAGATTTAAATACCACAGTACACCCAATATTGCAAATAAAGTTTATTTTATTGACGCAATAAGAGTTTTCTGTTCGGCGTGTAGGGGTCGCCCATCATAAATAATGTTATATAGCTCATAGCATTTCCCGAACTGTATCACAAATGTCGAGCGTAGCCATCGCTTACCTAAGATCGGAAAGTAGATGAACTAAGCCAGTGGATGGACAGGTCTACCTCAGAACGGGAATTCGGAGAAACTTTGCCGAATTTAAAATGCTGGAAAAAAATTATAATATCGTTTTAAAAATGATTTCTTTCGATTATTTAAAAAAAGCTGGATTATTTGCTACTAAACAAATATTTGTGAACACATGCTTCATATTTCCAAATCTAGAATATTTCTCTGAAACTGCACTAAATCTTGTAATCTTTCATTGTATCTCCACTGAAACTGAACTGATGAAGTCAAATGATTTTTCTATTCTATTTTATCAGTACGGATTTTGAAATCTCCTGGGTTATTGCTCGTTAATAATTGGTTCGTTAAGTAAAAATGATTATAACAAAGTAGTAGATCTGAATAGCTAGATTCGTCGCACCCTCAATCTTATTTACATTTTAATAAGAAAATATGATGTCATTCCAGCTGGATATCCCGGATACGTGAGTCGTACGCCGTATAGTATAGTGATGTATGATAAAATGGACATCAAAAACATTTTGGCGATATTGAGAGGTTTTTTTTAAATAATTCTAGTTATTTTTTGTTTTTCAGTTCACCCTAATCTTATTTGAATCTGATATTTCCGTTAGGTTTTATTTAGTATCCTATATCTCTGTTAAAACTGTTTCCTCGAGCTTATGAGAGCAATATGAGATTGAAGAACCTGTTTAGCAAATTTTTTAAAATACTTGACATTTAGGATAATTATTTTGTTTAAAATTCTTCCAAGAAACGGCTGTATCACGTAGACTTTTCCTTCCACTTAATATATTATTATTTCATTAAATCTTACTAGTTGGAAAACATTAATACAACCCCCACCCAGTTTTTTTCGTATTTATAAGGGGAAAGGACACTTTCCCCAAAAAAAAAAACTTATTTAGAATGCTGGAAGCTTAGGCATAGGTTAATGTGTGTATTTTTTAATGAACGTTCTTTCTTTATTATTTGTAAGAAATAATTTACTAAGTTATCATGTTATATCGGACGCCCAAATCATAAATACGTATTTAGGAAATGGCACAGTTGCGCGTACGTCATCACATGTAAAAAGTCGTATGTCTACCAGTGTTTCCTGCGAAATATAGTCTTTGTATATGTTCCGTACACATCTGTATGCGAAATGTAATGTTCTTGCAAAGTTTAAACAGAAAAACTACATTAGGATTACAAACTGTATTTTCTTCCCACCATATTTTGGAAAGTCTAAATATTTGCGGGTAGGATACAGTGCACCTAAGATTTAGTAAGTTTTTCGACAAATAAAAAAATTCTCATTCCTTAATCATTTGACTCTTATGCGACTATTTGAAAATACCGACGTTTTTCTTGAACACGAAATTTAGAATAAAAAAATTCAACAACCAATAAATTTATTTTATTGTACTAAAATCCATCAAATTGAAGGGGCGAGTACGTAATAGACTATTTGTCTGCCTCAGTCCGTCACTGATTTGAAGGTAACTTCACTTAATCACCACGTAGTGAGGGACTGCTGGAATCACTAAGTAACAAACACCTACGAGTATATGGTAATGTGGCTTTAACATCCGACATGATAAGATTAATCAATTCTCGTGTGTGGTAGTTACCACCAGAGAGAGGTTGGTTGTTTTTGTTTTTGTGTTTCAATTCTCGTGTGTGGTAGTTCCCACCAGAGAGAGGTTGGTTGTTTTTGTTTTTGTGTTTCAATTCTCGTGTGTGGTAGTTACCACTAGAGAGAGGTTGGTTGTGTTTGTTTTTCGATTTCATTAGACCGAAGGTTTTAAAAACACAATAAGATGATGTAGGTGTTTTGACAAAAATTAATTTAGCCAACGGGTTATAAAATTCCTACTGGACCCGTTCACCCATGAATGAGAATAAAGAAGTTCTATAATAATAATAATAATTGGATTACTTCTATAGCGCCGTTTTCATGGAAAAATCACCTCAAGGGCGCTTTGCAATTAATTAAATAACATGTACAACCAATACCTTACAGCTAAACGTTATTACTAATGGCTTATAAGTAAGACTTATAACTATTGACTTACAACTAAGACTTATAGCTATAGACAACATACTCAACTAATAAATTCCCTGTAAATTATACTGGAAACTTCTTTCATTGCCTTTTTTTAATATTACGGAGTAGTGGCTATACTATTTTGTTTTAATGTTTTTATCACCAGTTAGGAAAGTTTTTAATAATGATAAAGGGGCTTTCGTTCAATTCATTTAATTATTAATTCAACGAACCTTAACAGCGTGGCATCTTCATAGATAATACATATTAAAAACAACATAATTTATGGAGTATACTAGTATTAATTATATTATTAATAAGAAAATATGTGATTTGCAACGTTTTTGTATACGGTTTTGTCCCTTTATAATAATTTCCTCTTTTGCAGACTTAATTCTAACCTTATTTTTAACAAAGAATTTACATTAAAAAATCAAGAATTCTTGTGGATTCCGAAAATAAATATATCATCTTCCATATTTACGCATTACAGAGGTCTGTTGTGTTTAGACCTGGCTATAAAATCTCAGATATCTCTGAAAGATATCCGCTTTTAGCATTTGTTCTATACCGGTAACGCTTTGGATTATTGTTTTAACACGTTGTCACAAATCTGTCACTTACCACCTGCGAACAGGACTGCATCACTCAAAACTACTGCGAACACTACTTCATTGATTGAAAACAAGCCGAGCCACTTCTGTTTATGGTCTTTAGTTTGCGCAACCCACCTAAACTTTAACTATTTTGCAAACCAACCATATATTTGAAAAAAACCTGTACTTTGACGGTATGACAAAAGAACTTTAAATAATTTACGGTAATAACTGAAATTAATGATTATTTTTATTTATTTATTAACGCACCAATGGGCTTTCACACATTTTAACATTTAAATGATTTTGTGTACAGAAAGAAAAAAAAAGTTAACAAAAAAATAACATGATACAGAATTGATATATACGTGTAACATATTTATGATATATATGTATGTATAATAATGTATGAGTGCATGACAAAGAGAATTTATAAAGGGAAATGTTTTTAATTTGTATATAATACTTTTCTTTTTTTTTATAAAAATAGTAATAGCCTACATAATATAATATAATATGAGTGCATGACATTGTGAAAAAAAAATCAACGTGTTTTTATATTTCGGATGGTGTAAAAATGTATTAAATTGCATAATTTATAATATAGTATATGATACATAGAAAGAAAAAAGAGGAACAAGTTTTTGGATTTTAGATAAGTACAAAGATAATATATAAAAAAAAATATTTAAAAAAAACATAATTAAACAATAGCTCTTATGTGATGCTCTTCCAATTGTTGCAACTTAAAAACATGATTCAGGTATCTTTTAAACATGGCTAAACTTATTATATTAAATATATCTATAGAAGAGGTGAAGTTATTTCCATGTATATGTAGACGAGAAATGGATGCATGCATTTGGTAGTTAGTCTCAGAATTATTGTTACTGAATAACATATTTTGCCGAGTTTGTCGATGAGGTACTTTGAAGTTGATTAGTTGGAGGAGATAAAAAAGTTAAGTCTGTTATTTTCTTTAGGAGTGTGTATTTTGAGTGTATTTAGCAAGAATGTATAGTTTATGTGTTGTATTGGTATGTCCAGTTTGAAGTTAATAAAACGTTAAAATTTGGGCTGTACGCGTTCAATATTTTTTATATGAATGATATAGTATGGGGACCCCACTATTGAATTGTATTCTAATATGCTGCGCACTAATGACAAATATACGATTTTTATAACTTCCAGCGAATCAAAGTCTTTAATAGTTGTAATTATAAATCCCAGTGTCTTCATACCTTCGTTAGTTATTTGTTGTGTGTGATTTACAAAAATTAATTGCCTATCAAACAAAACTACGAGATCACTAATTTCGTTGACTTTTTCCAAGATTTTGTTATCTATAGGGTAGTTAAATGATAACGGGGTTTTTATTCGACAAAATGTCAGTGTCTCAACGTTGAGAAATAAGTTAATAGCGATACACCAATTATGTAATCTATCGATGTTTAACTGTAAGATTATGCAGTCGCTAATATTGGATATTTCTTGGTATATTTTAATATCATCGGCAAAAAGTAGAACTTCTACATTGTCGAAACAAGTTATGGTGTCATTAATGAATATTAGGAATATAATCGGAAATTAGTGAAATATGCCGATGAATACGATAAGAAAATCATCTGACATCAATTTAAGGGCCTGGATTATGTCAGCCGTGCCACGCCTACGTTTTCAACGCTTCTAGTATTTGTGAACATGTCCGAGTAGATATATCTTGGTGCTACATCAACAAAACGGATGGGATTTTATTGGATGTGTATTAATGTGTTAAATGTCTACAGAGACTCGTTATGAAAGTGTCATATTTTTATAATATTATTTATAAATATATATTACGGACATTAACGCCCTAAATACTGATTCTTACGATAGGCATCCTTAATGCATTTTTATTCAGAGTGTAATAAGGTGGCCGTTGAGGTTGGCTGTGTTATTTAAATAATAAGAAACTCTATTTAATTTTTTTCCTTTATGCCGTCCCTGTATTTTAAATTTGTGACTTATTCTATATTTACATAGGGCGTTCAAACGTTTTTCGAAAATCTTAAAGCACAATATTAAGCCTCTCCATAAGGGTCATCCTTTAAAAATATATATATCATAAAAGAGTATAAAATCATAATCCAAAGTCTTTTTTCAGATTTATTAAATGCTGTATTATACATATCATACAAGTTTCGAGTTTTATCGCATGAATTTAAATTTCTTAGGAATTGAAAAAATAAACTTAATTCTTGATTTTTAGGTTAGTTTCTCAAAAATTATGCATGATAAAAGACAAAATGCATTCACGATCTCATCTGCTTACTTCAACCTTGTCACAAATTATCGCAGATTATACTTATAGGAGGAAATATTTATAGAACAATAAATAATATCCCGTTATATGGTATTGCTGTATGATTTTCGCGATCATTTTGTTTAAAAGATGTATTCTTAGCTATCTGCTTTACTAAAATGGCTAATTGCGGATAGTATTACTTAGCAGGTACTTAATGGTTAATTGAATGATACAAAATACAACCATCCACGTTCTTAATCTAATTAATTATACTTATACTTATATTGTCTGAATTACTGCGACTTATTTCGCCTCCATACTAGTCGCTGTCTTCGGATGTAAGCAACTTACAAAAACAACACCGAAATGAAAGACAACTAAACAGGTGAAACTACCGTACGTTTGGAACCTTTATATTTCAATTCAATAAGACTTTCACGAACAGGCAATATATTTTCCGCGA
The DNA here is from genome assembly GCA_022606495.2 of Halesus radiatus. Taxonomy (NCBI): domain Eukaryota; kingdom Metazoa; phylum Arthropoda; class Insecta; order Trichoptera; family Limnephilidae; genus Halesus; species Halesus radiatus. The sequence continues at coordinate 125,852 of JAHDVE020011013.1, forward strand.
GCTGTATGTTAAATAAATATTTTGAATAAGCGAAGATGTAGCGCAGTACGAAGTTGTATCTCATCATTTGAAAATCTTTATACGTGGCGGAGACTTCATTTTAATTAATTCCAATTGAAGTAGGGATAACTGGTATATACTGGGTCACAGAACATATTAAGTTTTTTGAATCTCTGCTAATCTGGTAATTTTTTGTAAAAATTTCTTCCTTGATATAATTATCGGAATTGATTGCACCATCCAACCACAATCTAAACATGTTTTAGTTCCTCAAAATAAATATAAAATAAACTGACTTGTGTCTTACCCACCACGTTGAAGTGGTTGGTAGTTTAAGGTTTTAGCAATAATCGTTCCTCATTTATTTACATCGACATACATGAATTTAACTAACTAACTTACTAACCATCACGCCGTTTCCTCGCAGGGGTAGGCAAAGAGGACAGACCGCCAAACAACTCGATCTTGGCATACACGTCTTGCTTAATTCACTTTCATTCAACGTCTCATACATTCTCTTTTGTTATTCCGACTTCTGATATGGCCCGACTTAGGTATTTGATTCACTTGATCGTGCCACGTCTTCCTTGGACGTCTCCGGCTTCTTCTTCCATTCACATTCGCGTCATATATTCTCCTTACAATTCTTTCTTCGTTAATTTGCCCTACATGCCCAAACTATCTAAGCGTCTCTTTCTTAATCTTGCTCACTACGCTTACATCAGACTTGCATTCTTTACGAATCTCAAAATTTTTCACACAATCATAAATGGTTTTACCACACATTTGTCTCAGAGATCTCATTTCTACAGCATTCAGTCTACTTTCATCCTTCCTCTGCCAGTTCCATGCCTCACTGCCATACAACAGGGTTGGTATCAGCACTCCATTGTGGACTGCTAGTTTCGCTTCTTTGGATAACTTTTTGTTTGCACAAACCGCGTTTAGTCCCCCGTTAATGGAGTTTTCTACATTCACCCTTCTTTCAATATGCCTATCAGTCTTTCCATCTCTCGTAAACATACTTCCCAAATACACAAACTCATCGACCTGCTCCAAGTATTCATAATTCACAACTATATTTCACACTGTTTTCGTACTCTTTCTTTCAAACACCATGATTTTAGACTTACTTACATTCATAATTAGCTCATTCTTCATACATACTTCGTTCATCCTAGATATGAGGGACATGAACTTAAGAAAAAGCAATATAACGCCGTTGCAGGTGGTGTCGAAAATATTAATAAACGAATTAAAAAATATAATTGGTATTCACAACTTTTTAAATATACATGTTTCAAAAGCGATGCTTTCATCGTCAGGAATATATAAATACATTTGTATTATTTATTTGTAACACATTTGTATTCATATTTTCCTGAGAATGGAACCATCGCTTTCGAAACATGTAGATATCATTGTATCTCTAATGCACAGACGCAATGTAGGTATGCTGAGTCTGTTCTACAGATATTTCAATGGAGCCTGTTCGAAAGAGCTAGGAGCGTTACACGCCGGTACACGTGTGTGAAACTCGACGGACAATACCGAAACATCCGTTCACATTTGATGTTGGCTTCGTGAGAACGGGTCGTTTCTCTGACTCGTTTTATGTAAATAAAATTTTGCGCATATATGGAACAAGCTACCGGCATCTGTCTTTCCACCTACATTTAATCCGGGCCTCTTCAAGGCCCGCGTTAACAAATTACAGCCCCTTCCTTAATCCGCCTAACAATGCTTCCCAATGGGGTAGCAGTATAGTTCCCTGTATATGCTCTGTACTACAGTGGCGTTCTCATGAGGTCAAAAAAATACGTCTATCACTCCTGGACACACTTATTCCCAGATTCCTACCCATCCCTCTATACCCTCAGAACCTCTCGTATTGAAATAATGTAAAAAATAAAGTAGTATGCTGTTTTGAAAATGATTAGTAGGATTTAATAATTTCAAAACCATTAGAGTTTTCTTTCTGAATTTATTCCTAGATTCCTACCCATCCCTCTATACCCTCAGAACCTCTCGTATGGAAATAATGTAAAAATAAAGTAGTATGCTGTTTTTAAAATGATTAGTAGGATTTAATAATTTAAAAACCATTAGAGTTTTCTTTCTGAATTTATTCTCAGATTCCTACCCATCCCTGTATACTCCTCAGAACCTTTCGTATGGAAATAATGTAAATAATAAAGTAGCATGCTGTTTTGAAAATGATTAGTAGGATTTAATAATTTCAAAACCATTAGAGTTTTCTTTCTGAATTTATTCCCAGATTCCTACCCATCCCTGTATACCCCTCAGAACCTCTCGTATGGAAATAATGTAAAAAAATAAAGTAGTATGCTGTTTTGAAAATGATTAGTAAGATTTAATAATTTAGGAACCATTAGAGTTTTCTTTCTGAATTTTTGTACGCACATTTATTACACGTATACAAAAAAAAACATTGATATATGATTTCCTATATTTAAAAACAACGGTGAGGAGAAAACACTTCTATTCGCCACCAGTCTTCCGAAAGTTGTAGACTTTTGAAAAAAAAAACATTGATATACGATTTCCTATGTTTAAAAACAACGGTGAGGAGAAAACACTTCTATTAGCAACCAGTCTTCCGGAAGTTGTAGACATTTGAAAAAAAACATTGATATTCGATTTCCTATGTTTAAAAACAACGGTGAGGAGAAAACACTTCTATTAGCAACCAGTCTTCCGGAAGTTGTAGACATTTGAAAAAAAAACATTGATATACGATTTCCCATGTTTAAAAACAACGGTGAGGAGTAAACACTTCTATTAGCAACCAGTCTTCCGGAAGTTGTAGACATTTGAAAAAAAAACATTGTTATACGATTTCCTATGTTCAAAAACAACGGTGAGGAGAAAACACTTCTATTAGCAACCAGTCTTCCGGAAGTTATAGACATTTGAAAAAAAAACATTGTTATACGATTTCCTATGTTTAAAAAAAACGGTGAGGAGAAAACACTTCTATTACCAACCAGTCTTCCGGAAGTTGTAGACATTTGAAAAAAAAACATTGTTATACGATTTCCTATGTTTAAAAACAACGGTGAGGAGAATACACTTCTATTAGCAACCAGTCTTCCGGAAGTTGTAGACATTTGAAAAAAAACAAACACCAATCGTTATGACCTTTGTGATCATTGTTAACACAATCGACATTTTTACCCATATCCGAGTTATTCAAAAAAGTTAAAATTGTATCGATCCAATTCTATTACTCAAATTAAATATACCTACTAGGTTTACTAAATATATTTACCAAATTTGGGCATCGTCATTGTCAATATGTAAAACATGGTTTTGAGAGAACTGCGTTTATTTTTTGTATTTGATGAGGCTTAAGTGATATTATTTATCCATACCGGATGATCAGCTAACCCACGGCATAAACAGCTTATTTCTCTTATAAAATGGATTATGGTCAGATAGGGTTGTTGCCTTTTGTTCCCTTTTCTTGTTACGTCTGTACTTATCATAACTTCTCATCTACCTGCACGGCTGCATTTCGGCTGCTCTCCCCGGTCATACTCCTTCATTATTCTATAATTCATTTTAATATATATACAAGAAACTTTTATGTAGATTGTTGTGTATGTACAGTAAATTATTAATATATCTTAGCATATCGTGAACGCCTCACCAGGAGAACCTGTAATGAGGTGTTCACCTATTTATGACATAGTATTATTGAGAAATTGTTATACAATTATGTTAAAGAATAATAAAAAAAAAAATAATAAAAAGATTGAAAAAAGATACAAATACAAATTAATTATTTATATTTAATGTAAATGTTGTTATGTTATGTTTGATTTGGTGTAATCAAGTTATGGAAAAAATCGGTTTCTTATGTTTTTATCTTGATCGAGATATTAAGTTTCATTAAATGTGTTGTTTTCTCTATTATTTGTTTTGCGATTATATAGTTCAATCACATAGTATTTAAAATGTCTTTGTCCATGGGTGGTGTATTTTAATTTGATGTTAAGGGTGTAGTTTGTTGAAGATCTTGTTAAAATAATTGATTGCAATTATAGGGGATTATGAAAATTAGATTTAAAAAGATGAAGGCAAATTTTGCGTAAAGTTGTCTAATCGTCATAACGTCTAAAAGCTTGAAAATTTCAGCAGAATCTGTAGAGCATGGTACTTGAAGAATAATTTTAATTATTGTCTTTTGTGCTTTTACTAGTGGGCTTATACAAATATTAGTTGCACTTCCCCAATATATGTTCATATGTGATTATGGATTGAGAAAGCAAAATATATTGTGCTTCAAATAGTGCATGGGAACATGTTCTTAGTACTTTTTAGGAGAATTTTATTTATTCAGTTTTGTTGTAATATCGTCAATGTGGTCAGTTCAGCATAGGTGTGTGTCAATTATGATTCCTAAATATGAAATATTTTCAATATTTTCGTATTTTTAGCATTGACAAATTGAATTAACTTGTAAACAGATGTGTAATTTTAGGTTGAAGGTTGGGAGTAGCTGCCCTGAGATATACTATGTGTTATATATTAAGTTTTTTTTTGTATTTTGTGTTATTTTTCAGCCAATAGTAAAAAAATTCTCAGTCTTAGTGAATACTTTCTTCTGGGAGTCGGCTTGATAGGTCAGGTCTTGGAAGGTCAGGTCTTGGTCTCACACAAGCGTTGTGAGTTCAAGTCCTCCATTATGACCCAAGCAACATCTTCCTCTTACTGTGATGGTAGCAGGACATTTTCAAATTTTGTCAGGTTATTCGTAACTAGGGAATATTTGTTTATTTTTCAGCAAATCAGCAAATGTTACAATATTTCCATCAATTTTTAAATTACAAAGATAATAATACATGTATATAAAAAATATTAAAGGGCCCTACCCTGAGGCACTCTGGACTTGTTCAAAAGTGGATCACTTTTTATGCCATCAATAAAAAACTTGTTGAGTTCTGTCTGTCATGAAACCTTTGAGCCAATTTAGCTCATTTCCATTAATTCCGAGATATATAATATTATAATTTTTTTTTAAAGTGTTCATGTAAAATTGTGTCGTAAGTTTTGCAGAAAGTGAAGAATATTGAGTTTACTTTGTTATTTGGGTATAAATTAGTAAGAATAATATCTGTTACTATAGTTTTTTTTTATGTGATACCACACAAGTCTCCCAGCTGTTCCTAACCGTTCGGATCCAGTGAAACTATGGCATCCCCAATTGGGCTATGTTGTGAGGCTGAAGGTATTGAGGAGAGTGAGATGGAGAGGAGGAAGGTGGGTAAGTACCTGGCTATTCAGATCTGGTGACCAAACACGGTTAAAGCCATTTCTAGGAACGCATCGATTCAGAAAGGTGGTCTTTCACCAGGGCGATACTGACAGTATCTACCACTCTGGAATGTGCCGCAAATATACTACATATTATTTTAAATGAATAAATTTTGAAATAACACAATTCAATCAAATAAAATTTACTTGCGCACGCCGGATTTGAACCCTCGACTTCCGGATTCGTAGACAAGGATTGTAACCACTCAACCACGGAGACCGTCAAAATAGTAATAGCATGTTCTGTGTTTCTGTTATTTCTGTAGCCATGTTGATTGTTGATTGTTATAGTTATTGATATTGTTTTTTAATCCTGATTTATAGATAGGAATAAATAGTTCCATTTTTAGGCAGTTGGGATAAATGCCTTCTTTTGCTAGGATTTATTATTGATTGTTTTTGTGTTTAATTCGTAGAACTCCATTTAATTTATTATTTTTAATTTAATGTAAATCAAATTTAATAAGGTTATTATTAAATTTGATTTAGTATTTATTAAGTGTTTAAGTGATTTAAGAATTTTGACGTTCAAAATTTGAATTGTTATAGCGTCTATGCCGTCAGTTCCTATAGTAAAACTAATCTTAAGTGATTGAATTAATTTCTCCACTATAATTCGAGAAACTTTTTGTATCGTGAAATTTTTGTCACCATCCACTATGTATTTTTGTAATAAAACAATTTTTTAATTGAATGCCAAAGGATTTGTTTGCAATGTTGGCCCATTATGACATACTCAAAAGGATTATTATAGAAACAGTTAGAAGGAAATTTTTAAATAGACCCACGTTAATGACATAAATAACGATATATAAAATTAACAATAGTAAAATAAAACCGTAATATTCCATATATATTATGCATGTTACAAGATTTTATCAACTCCTCAATAAATTGTGATACATTAAAAATGCAAAGTTAAAATATCAATCGGTTCAACGAACCGCACTACAAATGTCACAATAACTAAGAAATAAATCTAACATTCAATTAGATCTCACATTCATGATATAGGAAGTAATTTAAACGAAAATCTAACCATACTGACATGTTTCATCTTTAAGTACTTGAGAACTTGAGTACCTAGTTTTTAAACCAAAATAGATTATAGAAAATCTATAAGAAAATGGAATAGGAGAATTAATTAACGTTTATCCTAAAAGCCTGGTTTACCGGAATCTTTCATTAGTAGTAGGTACACTAAAGACTATAGACTTGTATAATTCAAGTTTATAAATAAATATTATGCCCCGCCACCAAGTCAAGAGACAAAAAACCTTATTTATTTCAAGTCATAAAATACGAAATATACATCTATTTTAAAAATTGACCTTAAACAGAATTCATAATGATTTTTTTGCAATATTCATCGACACGAAAATCATATTTAAGAATGAAACATTTCATTTTGGCATATGCGAAAAACCTTTTGAGGCGAAACATCGTTTTTCAATTAAATTGCTCTTATGATTTATGATTTAGGAGGCTTTCGAGTAAAAAAAATCTTTGTGAGTGATGGTTTCTAAGGGAATTTGGAATATAACGGATTTTGTTTTTCAACAAAAATATGGTAAAAACAATAACTTAGTTATATTATATACTTATAGATTACTAGCATTTCTTCACACTTTTAATTTTATTTTTACAATTGCAATAACATTTCGGAACTAAAAATAGAAATGAAGTTATGCGTTACATCGCATAAGAGTGTAATGGTCTTACCATCACCTTTTTCTTACCCTAAACCTTAAAAAATATTTTTTTAAATACATAACTTTCATGCTGGAAAAGCGGAAGCGGTTGACATCTATCGCCTTGTGAAGCTTTCGATTACAGTGGGTTGCTGTTTAATGATGCTTAATTCAGGAAAGCATTTCAATGTAAACCCGCTAGATGGTAGTTAAAAGCGGGGCGTTTTCATTATAATTTAATTTCATTGGACCGATCCGAAAGAAGAAATGACCAATGGGGGAAAAACGTGCTTAAATAAACAAAAATGTGAGATAATTTATTACTAAAAGGACTCACATGGTGGGGTGAGTTCGTCTGCCGGTATTATAAACAAAGGTTAGAGGGCAATAGTAGGAGAGTGCAATGAACTTTAATTATAATAAACGTCCGAAGGCCAGGATCTGGAGGGAATCAAGAACCATCGAGAGCGAGGGCAGAGATAAATATAAAAAACGAAATTTTTATTACAAATAAAAAAACTGGAAGGTGATCTTGGACGGGGGAAAAAGTGGGTGTGAATCAGATTTTGGACAGAAAAACACGTTGTGTAAAGCCCAAGCGGAAAAATGATGAATTAGAGAAAATATTTGAAAGATCAATAGTTTCGACAGATGAAAAAAGGGAGACACAAAGATTATACAGTATGAAAATTTCGGCAAGACTAACAGATGATTCAGGCAGGACGGGTGCGTAATTGGAGAGCAATTTTCTAATTTCAGAAACGTAGATTTTCAGAAGAAAGTGAAACTAGACTGCTTGTAGGTGAGAAGATTGTGGGCAAAAGAGAACAAAGGAATGTAGACAAACGACATACCGATCAATTATAAAATTTAAACTGAATGAATTCATTACCAATGTTGAGATATATTGACTACTAGATTTAGAGTAGTTCGACCATTACGTCAAGCTTTCGGGGTTGATTATACCCTATATTGACATAAGGGAATAGAGCACTTGAATAAGCGGAGAAACTAATATGGATCTTGGGTAATTAGGGATGATTAAATTAACACGTGAGAATAGGAAGTGTACCATAAACCATAAAAACTAATGGGTTTTGCTTAAACTTTGATTTATATCGGATTTTTATAAAAATAATTGTTATTACCCATCATAAAGAATAAATTTATTCGATTTTTAGTGAGACGGAGGTGAAAATTTGTGTTGTAATCAAATATAGGGTTAACGTTCTTTTTCCAGTGTTGAATTAAGGAAGTCGAAAGTGAAACATCCGAGAAGTTATAAAAAATATATATATGTAAAAGGTGATGAAAAATCAGTCAAGGGTGGTATCAATCGATCGGGATGACAGTATATGGACGACGAAAGTACATGTGGAGGGGTAGTGCAGTTAGACCAGATGGAAGTAATGCAACATTTTGAAACATCATTCCGAAAAGGTATATTCATTAACTTTGACAGGTGAGATAGGGTTAGAATTGTAAAATATTTACACCAATATTAGGATCAATTAAGAATTGTACATAAAAGATGCTTTAATCGATTATTCATATGTTAGACCAGAAAAAACGTGTCACCATCGGAAAATGCACTATAAAAAAATATTGCATATATAGTCATCAATCAGGGCCGAGGAGAATTTATGAAGTTGAGGAAAATTAAGAATTAAAATCTGTAAATAAATCAATAGGAATATAATTACTATGACACAAAAATTAGCAATAAATATTATCTTCAGATCAAAAAAACCATGAATCTGAAATTTTCCTTTTTGAGCAAAGAACGGGAGAATGCCCTAGGGGGAAAATAAAGAGATTGACTAAATGTGATCCTGGCTAATGAGATAGAGTAGAACAGCAACTTGGGCGGTGACCGTATTACCCGAATTTTTACATTGAAGGTTTACATCCGAAATTAGTGTTATTTACATATATACTTGCGAGTTGGAAGGGGACATTTTGGAATGTATGTATAAAAAGTAGTTATGACATTTTCATTATTGGACTGGGTATAAGGGCTGGTGTTTGGTTATAATTCGAGGAGTTTGCCGGGAATTAAGTAGTTGATCGGGCGCGGACGGGTACCAAAAGTAATTAATGGTATTTTGGACTTCAAAATTTTCATCTTGATTTTAGTCTTGCAGTCAACCAAAGTGTCTCATATTAGAGTTGATAATAGTCTATTTGATTTAATTTTCTTAAAAAAGGTTGCTTCACTGGTTCAATTGAAATTGTGTTAAAAGTAAAGTGATTAATATATGATGGATAAAGTCTCTTATGTTAAGGTAAATAACAGTCTATTTAATTTGATTTTCTTAAAAAAGTTGCTTCAGTGGTTTAATTGAAGTGTAATAATAAATAAAGTAATTAATATATACATCAAATAAAGTGTCTTGTGTTAGAACTAATAATAATCTATTTTATTAAATTTTCCTAAAGAGTTGCTGATCTAATTCAATAATAGTTTAGTAAATTTGAAACTTTCCAAAATCAATAATACTTAATTAGTTTAAAGATCTTAAAAGTTGCTTCAGTGAATTAACTAAAGATGGTGCTACAAATAGAATAATAATAATAAAATTATCAACCATGATAAATAATTAAATCATAGTTTAAATTTAAAACATCTGAGTTTGTATCTTTAAAAGTTTCATATAATTCAATTAAGTGGTTTTATTTCGGTTTTAAAATTGATAAAATTCTTAAAGATTTACCAAATGTGTTCGGTTTACGGAATAAATTTATAGACTAGAGATAATTAATTATTTATATTACATGAGGTTTAGTGCAAAATTAATAATATTTTTAAAGTCAAGAAAAATTAATAACAAAAATAGGTAAAACTAAATTTAATGATTTAACTTTAAATCAAGTTGAGTTCGGAAGACTAGCTAAGAATGACGATCCATTTAAATTCATTAATATCTTTAATTTAAAATCCGTTTAAAAGTAAAATAAGACAAAAAAATATATGCAACTGAAAATATTTAAAATATAAATAATGCCGTTGGAATTAAATTGATGAAGTCGATTTTATTCCGAACGACGAGGTGCATAGAAATAAAAAAAAAACAATAAAAATAAATATTATTTAATAATAGTTGGTCTTGGGGACGCAGTGAGGGTAGTTGGTTCTAGAAAGGCAGAGAGTAAGGATGACGTGTTTTAGAAGACGAGAGCAAAAGTCGCGTTTTTAAGAGGGAGTCGGTCCGAGGGTTGCATGGTGTTTTGCATGCAAAAAAATACGTGAGAGTGGTAGTTGATGTTTTGCGGTGTTGGTTGTGAAATTAAATTAATATATTTTGGATATGCACTAAGAAGTATGGTAAGTTTTATTAATTTACTAACAAGTACATTAACCCGTTTCCTAACATTTGAAAATCCAATAACGTTACAGAGATTAGATTGGTTAAATGTTTTGTATACTTGACCAAAGCCATTCTGATCAATTATCGGTGTGCAAATACATTTTAAGATACCCGAGCGGGTACATCTAAGTTCATTAAGAATATTATTATAACCTCTCGCTGCACATCACTTTATATTTAAATGAGTACTATAGATAGTTCAATTACCTTCACTTAATACCAGTAGTCAACTTTAAATATTCAAAAATACCTATTTTTTACATAAATACATTTAGGGGTGCATAATAATTTCCATATAATTGTCTTTTATTGAGTTAACTCATAATCAACAACTTGAGTACGTCACTTTATTGACCTTCACCTTGGATCTCGAGTGCGCTGGTTAAGGGGTGGATCGAGTGGACTGCCTGAGGCTCTCTATAACGTAGAGATTCGGGAGAAGGGAACGACATGCCAGGCTGGCTTCGCCTAATTATCCCTCGTGGACAAAGAGCCGGACTTTGGATGTTGAGGGTACCTGTTGGTCTAGAGGATGGGCCTGGTTTGCTTACCATCCTGGCGCTGGTGAGTTATTTTCCCAGAATAGTGCCGCCTTTTTGTATTGTTTGAGGGGACTCACATTCCAAGGTGTCATGGATCAATTCCTACCTTTGACAATGTTCAATAGCAAGGGGACGTTTTCACATTAGGATTTTATAGATGGAAACGATTATTGGTCATTGGCTTTCCTACCCGTTTTACTGCGAGGCGAAGGAACAGGATGGGCAGTGGACTCGCTACCATTTCCTGATGTACGTGTGGAATTTTCCTGGTTGTATAATGAAATAACTTTGTCGGCAGCAGCTTTCCAAGACTCTAGATTCAACAGTCATCTCGTTGTGATCGAATCATAACAAAGGCCCCGCTCACCGAGTATCACACTCGGATAGGAGTTAAAGCATGTAAAACTAACTTATTATTGGGATTTATATTAGAACGTATATATTAAGGTATTTTCTTAAAGAGGGCGAAAACGTTGTATTCTAATATCCTACACTCTGGGATGCGCTGGAAAAAAACGGAGTTAATTTAGGTCAGACTCTAGGGTGACAATTTATCAGACAGATCTTTTTATTTTTTAGGGTTCTGACCGCATAATGACGTGTTAAGTCGGTCTGGGAATTATTTTAACGGTCGAATTCGGTAAGTCAACCAATAGTTCATAACCTATGTTTTCAGTTACCCCATGAAGCGGTCGGATGGAGACATAAATTTTATTTCTATTTACGTATAAATACGTATATGTATGTCTGTATATATATATATATATGTTTAATATATCTATCAATACCTTATGATCGGTATTTATTTATAAATATGTGTATGATATGTTCAATATATCTATTAGCACATTTATTATATTGATGTATATTTTCTCTAACATCCAAAATCAAAATTAACGTTAATAATTATTAAGATTCCAAACGATTTTTATTAATTCAAAGGTCGTTATTCATTCTAAATAAACCGATAAAATCAATTTGTCATACTTCCCGACGGGGGTATCTCTATGGCCTACATCCTCGACTATATTAAACTGAGTAAACATTCCAAATCCCCCCCCCCCTCATTTTTTTTATCGAAATGTATAAATACATATATATATTCGAATTTCAGTACATTTTACAAAAGAAAAGGTACTCTTACAATTGTCGACATTTAATTGAAAAATAACCATCATCTTTGAGATGAACTACCATTCTTTATTGACCACGTACTTGTAGTTGCGTACATAAATATTTTTTATAGCGCCGTTTTTATGGGAAAATTCAATTCAAAGGCGCTCCACATCCTTTCGAACATATCGATGAGTTCAAAAGAACAATCAAAACCAACAATGATAAAAATATCAAAAATAAGTAAAACCATTTGTCGACGAAAGCATTCCCGAGTTATGTTATAATATTAATCTTATCTTCGATTTACATTTATCAAGGGTCAGGTCTTTGTGACTCTTGGACCTTTTGGAGTCCTATCTTTTTCTCCAAACAAAATCATTTTACAGTTAAATTCAAACTACATGAAATAGTCAGGGTTTCATTAATTAAATCTGTCAACCAAACAAAAAAAACGTAATCTGTTATGTGTATTGTATTTATCCTTTTATTTTTATTGGTATGTAAGATTTCTGAATATCTGGCTCAGATTCACTACCTGTGTTGGAGATTTCAGATCCACAATTTTCCGGGAAAACTGGAGTATTGTGGATTATAAAAAACTCATATTATTTACATATATTTATAATTTGTAACTATCGATTGGATAACTGCTGATATAAGCGTAGTTAATACTGAACTTTTGATGCGGGGGACGGCCTTTCAACCCGGACTTTGCAAAAATCGCAAGTATCTAATGTTGTTCGACGAGGGGACGAAACCGGTTTGATCTCTTTTAAATGTAGCTTGTCTGGAGGACGGGAATTCGGAGGGTCTTGGACCCATGAATATGGAAGGTTCCCTTTTCCGTCGCGGTATAGAGGATGAATCAGAGCAAAGCACGAACTAAGGTCAAGAGGTTCCGTATACCAGCTGTTCAGTCTGTACGTCTGTGAGGAGGGGGTTACCGACCGGAATCGTGGTCGGCTGAGTACTTAAGGGGTTGGTCTGGAGCCGAATTGCTTGAAAACAAACCGTATTCAATCACTTATCACAACAAAAAGCTGAAAAACTAAAACCAAATAATTTTTTTTTCCCAATTTTAGGAGAGTCTGGAGATGGCGCCGAAACATGTGAAACTGTACCTCTTAACCATGAAAAAATTTGAAACTAATCCATCTAGAATAAAACTTAGAACGATGAAGAAAGACGATAGTACTATGATCATTACAATTATGTATACCTAATTTAAAAATATAACCACGTCGTATTTAAATAGATCAGGAATAGTGCAATTAGTGTACCCCAGAAGCTATGTTTTCCTGTTAAAACTAGCGATAGGTTCAAATGGAAAATTTAGGGGCAAAGTTAGGAAAATTGTGGTGATCCTATAGGAAATTAACTTAGATTATATACTAGGATAGTAATAGAGAGTTCAGAACATCAAAGTCTAAGATAGGAATGCTAGGAATATAATTCTGTCAATGGTATGCGAGAGTCTATCTGCGCTACAAATAATATGGGTTAACACAAAATGAGATCTTGTTTTTCCAATAATTCGAAACATAAGAGCACACAACGGGAAATTAAGGGAATGCTTGACGAAATTGACCGTCCCAGTGGGAAAATTCAGTGAAAATTATAAAAATCGGAAACACTCGGATGTTAGCATAGGGCTAGGCTTCACGCGCTGGCCAAGGAGGAGAAAAACCTCAAATTGGAAGAAAAACTACAAAGAGTTTTCCGATCAAATTAGTTAGGAAAATTTAAGGCAGCAGTAGAGGATTCATTTCAAATATGGAGACCAGAACAGAAGTCTATTGCTAACTTAAATCATAACGAAGGAAGGGCGGGCCACCACAGTAATGAAGTTACAACAAGAGGGGGAGTCCATCTCAAGAGAGGCATTGAACTAGAAATTAAAAATCTGCGCAAATTTCATCACGTCAGAGCTCATTGTTATAGAGATTTCGTCACGTCAGAATTTCCGATATATAGTCAAGATTAATTTTAAGTTGAGATGACCGTCATCTACAATCGGTTTTTATTTCGTATTGTATTATCACGTGTTATCTATAACAATTTCGGAAACTTTTCCTCGAACTCGCCGATAAATTTGCCCTAGTATGTCTCCAACGGGTTATTTTGTACGTTGTTCCACGTAATCGTCTTCGCTCGGAACTGGTTTACGGCGTGCCCTGTGTGCAGTGCCTTCTATGTTACCGATAGTTCATTCATCCATACATCCGCGTTCCTTCTGTACACATCCCCTTCCTTCTTCACACACCTCTGTTCGTTGTGCATATGTATGAGTATGCATTCACACAAGTACTGCTGATAGTCTGTCTTAAGGCCGTGTGCATATTGGGCTGGCATTTTTATATTTCACACTGATTTTGTTTTTCTTAAAGGAAAACAATTCTCTATGTATTTGATTAACCCCGACTAAAACCTACATCTATACTGTCTATAGTAAAGAAAGATACTTTTTGGTCTACCGATATTTCAATGGAAGGTGATCGGATGAACTACTACCAATACTATTTAGACGGCCTCCATGGTCGAGGGGTAAGGCTCTCGACTATGAATCCGAAGGTCGCGGGTTCAAATCCCGGCGTGCGCAAGTAAATTTTGTTTAATTAATTTGTGTTGTTTCACAATTAATTAATTAAAAATAATATATGGTATATTAGCGCACGTTCCAGAGTGAAAGATACTCTCAGTATCGCCCTGGTGAAAGATCACCATTTAGAATTGAAACGTTGCTTGAAAGGGCTTTTAGCCGTGTTTGGTGACCAGATCTGAATAGCCAAGTATTTCCCCACCTTCCTCTTCCCTTTTTCGTTCCCCTCCCCACTACCACTAGCCTCACAACATTCCCCAATTGGGAATGCCATAGTCTCACTGGCTCCAGGCGGTTGGGAGCAGTTGGGACTCTTGTGCGGTATTTAGATTTAAAAAAAAAACTATCCCAACACCAGTGCACAGTCGAACACTCATTCAATATGAATAAATTTTTAGAGCTTTTTTTATTATTCTATTAATAATAATCATCTTCTTGTCTTTAATAAAATAGTCCAGTTGTCTAACATACAGACAAGCTCTTGTGGTAAACAAAGTAAATATGCACTACCATAAATAACTGTCCCATTGGATATAATGGAATGAACATGTAAAGGTAAGGTTAATGGTAGGAATACAGAGAAAGAACATAATACCTGTAAACAGTAATGACCTTTCACAAAATTACTAAGTTTGCTACATTACCTCACTCACGACACGTTACACCAATACAGTCTAATATCAAAATATGAGTTCAATACCAACATAAACCAAACTTTGATGAATTACTTACCAAACTTCAACTAAGTGTGGCAAAATAGGACATAATTATTCTCTCGGAATGCTATTTACGTTCCACATATCTTCCAACAACCCACATTACTAACAACACCCATTTCTGCAAATTAAACCATTACAGAGATGATAATGATAATTTTACAAGACTTAACCTTCAAAAATGCACACATTCCTACAGATAACATGAATAATATATTATATTATCATTAATCATGACAATACACTTATATTTGTAATGTAGCACTCTCCAGCAAAGTGTAACAACCTGCATAATAAGGTGATACTCGTAGTGTTTGTTGAATCGATTCCCAATATCGTCATTCTCCAGGAATGTGCATGGAAACTTTATAAAGTGACGTAAAATATTAAATTTGTTTTTAACTTGGATATCTTATGAACGACTATGTAAATAATGCTTCCTTTAGAATTAGAAACAACACATTTTGTGCCGGTCGATTCGTTCTCTATTTACTACGCGGAGAGGGTGAAAACGGAGTCTCGGGTTTCTGTTTTGTATTAATTTTGTTTTTGTGTTTAATTCGTAGAATTCCGTATAATTTATTTATTTTTTATATTCAATGTAAATCAAATTTAATAACGTTATTATTAAGTTCTGCAAGTATTTTTAGTTTTTATTTTTGTGACTGCTGTTTCGGCGTTCAAGGCCATTTTCAAATTGCGGTTAATCGACATTTTGGCGCACATCACATAATCACACCATATAAATAAGTGGTTAATCCACATTATGAAATCACAATTTGGATCAACCGCAGTTTGAAAATGGCTTCGAAAACAGCTGTCATAATAATAAAAACTAAAAATGCTTGCCGTACATAATAATAACATTTTTTAATTTGATTCAAATAATTATTTTTTTTTTAAATTCTGTGTTGTGCTCATAATTGCAGGTATCGTGGTACAAATGTATTTTATTTTATGTGAATACTGTACAAAAATTCTAACTGCTCGGAAAACGTGGGACTATGGCATCCTCAATTGATACTTGGTCACAAAACACAGTTAAACCAATTCTAAGCAACGTTTATATTTCGAATGGAGGTCTTTCACTAGTGTGTGATTTCATCTGAAATAACGCAAAAAATGTTAATAATTAAAATATATTTTGACTCGTCGGGAGATTGAACCCGTGGCCTCTGGATTCGTAGCTAAGGATTTTAACCGCTCGACCACGGAGGTTTTGCATACGTAATCATTAGACATCGGATACATATACTATCAGAATGGTGAAATATGCATGCAAATATGCGCTATTAATGTCAAAATATACATTGAAAATGCCCAAATAATGAGATTATAGTCATTTCTTTTGGAACACAAATATGGCCACCTCTATAATGACAATATTTTTTACAAAATTTCTCAAAGCAAACGGTTTAAGAAATTACCCGTTTCCTCGGAAGATAAAATATGGAACGTTTCTAATTTGAACAGCTTATGTATTAGTCTCATAATGGCGAAAAGGGCTCCAATATGCACTACGATAAAGAAACATCATTTAAAAAGGATTTATACTAAACTATAGACATTAAAAAAAATCAAATTAATTAAAAATGCATTTAAAGGTTTTTGATTTTGTTCTTGGGAAAAAAAAATACTTAAACATTTTTCCGCCCACGGTTTTTCATGAAAATTTACATACTATATTTCAGTTACACTAAGGGCCGGTATTTAAGTTGCTTTTTAAGCACAGCTTTAGAGATATTTATATGCGTCAAGATGCCCTCTGGTAGGAGCCCCCTCAATCTAATCCGACTGATAACATGCCTAAGCATACTGAAATACCGGCCATAAGACTTTTCTGTTCTTTCTGTACTAATTTTTAACCAAATCCCTGCAGAACTCAATAAATTTAAGATGATCGCAGAAATTGTCTATTTTGACAAAAGATTCAAGTTGAGATCCCCCTAATCTATTAAATTACCGATTTTGAACTTTATCCTCACAGAACTATAGAATTTCAAGATGGCCGCTTTGGAACTGTATCGGTGGATAACCCTAGAAATCAAGATGGTCTCCGAAACTGTGCATTTTGACTTTTCATTCGAGTTGGGCTTCCGCTATACTTTTCCAAAATCCATTTTTAAATAAATCGTTAAAGAACTCTAAAAATTCAAGATGGCCACTGAAATATTGCATTTTGCAGAATATTCTAATTCAGCAATTCCCTAACCTCCATTTTGATTTAAATCGGTGGAGAACTCTAGAAATTATATAACACATATACGTATATGAAACATAAACACATCCAAATTTATATATGAGATCAGACGGTATAACGTGGAGGGGAAGGAGGTGAGGAAAAGGTTTGTGTGAGGAAGTACCGACACCAAACATGGATAAAACCATTTCAAGTAAAGTTTCGATTCTGAACGGTGGTCTACCACCACGGCAATATTGAGAGTAGATATCTACTACTCAGAAACGTTCCGCAAATAATTAAAATTTGATATACCCGTTATTTTGTGCGTATAAAATATGCAATAACACATACTACTTAAATCATGTTTGTCGTTATTTGAACCCATGATCTCTGAATTAGTAGCCAAGAATCTTAACTGCTGGGCTACAGAGATAGTTAAACTATATACGAGTATGTACTTCGGCAAAATATTCGAGAAAAATTCCACTGAAATTATGCGTAAACATAACCTACCCGCAGTTTATCGCGAGTCTGCCAAAAAGGTAAAAATACGCTCCCTGCGCCTTTAATTTTAAGATTATATTAATATTAAAAAAAAAAAAAACGTATAAAATTTTCAATAATAATATTTATAAGTTAATAAAAAATGTAAATATAATAATGGTGGAAATACTCGAATCGAGTATTTAAAAAAAGTAAAACAAATTTGTTTTTGACCACTTTTCTATTGTTATTTGAGTTTAAAAAGCCATCCACAGTCACCACTAATGACGGCGGATATTGTGAAAACGTAAAAAAGAAATGAACTTTTTAAGAAACCCACAGTAGTTTCAAATGAACTATACCTCCCCTATTCAGGCAATTTGAATTCATCGAACGCAAAGTGAGCTTGTAAACTTCCTGCCGAGTTCTCGCCGTAGCCGTTGCATCCACACTTTTACACTCTTCTATGTTCGCGTAAAGACGGCGACAAACTTCGTGGAATCTCTCTGAAAAGGCTTTTTCTTAAATGTTTTCCTCAAACTTTTGATTAGAAAAAGTTTTTCTTAACCAATATTAACGTGTTCATAATATTTACAAACCAAATTTACTCTTCTTACACAGGCGTACGATAAAAAGTCACATTTAGTAAAGTTTTTGCAAAAAAAAGTGTAAGCATCTTTTATACCATTTTTATTATATCTTATTATATTTTATTTGGAAATTATTAAGAATGATAAATATAAATAAAAAATGAACCAATAATAGGTTTTCCCTTAAGTAAACTGTTGGTCACGTATTTGAACTGCAAGGACATAATATTGTTATGTCCTACACAACACAGATGAACTCCTGAATTAAGATGACAGCATAAAAATGCTATTTGGTGAATGAACATTTATTGTAAAATTTTAATATTCATAAAAAGTTTTGAAGGAACTTTGGTACGTCATTGGATCTAAATAAACCTTCACACTAAGTTATTCTAAGAATGAAAGCGTGTAAAACTAACCCGTGAGAATTTTTTTTTTAAATTTTCTTTTAAAATAATTTATTTCTATCGGACATAAAGTTTTAAAGATTTAATAATATTTGTGGGCTGTGGCCACAAAGGCTCCGTTCATTCAGCTACCAGATAATCTTAAAAAACATATTTTTAATTTTGTTTATGAAACTTAAAAAACCATTTTATCTGTTACCTGAATTATTACAATAGCGCACAATGTCGGGATCATCACCTTTGTTTTTTGTTTCTTTTTTTTTTTTAATTTTGTTAACCTTTTTTCTTCGTATTTTATTTCTCGTGTAATGTAAATTCATTTCCTTCGCTATTGTTATTATTATTATGCAAATATTCACAAAAATATATCCTAATCAATTTATAGTACGATTGTATTATTGGATTCGCTCTTTGGTTTGGTTTCAAAATATTGAGTAGTAAATCATTCGGGTATTTGAGAGGCGAATGTTCAAAAATATCTCATTCAGCATCCATAGAAAAAGTTGTTTGGAGAAGATGCCGAGAAAGTTTCTTACTTCGGAAAAGATGAAGAAGTATATTTCAAACAACCGCCCGCGCCCGAACCCGCGCCGCCACAAAGGAGAGTTTGTAAACACATATTTTATCATATAAGCGGTGGCAGTCTGCGGCTCGTGGCCCTGTTGTAATTTTTTTTACTATCAAATATCTTACAATATAAACTGAAGTTAGTTGAAAAATTGACTGTACTATATTGGAATATTTGATACATATATGTATTTTGACATATTTTGAGATATAGGTGGAAGATACTCTGGTATCGCCATGTTGTTGTAACGTAAATACTGACCCCGCTTATAAAGGCATCACTTCTATTGTCTACGGAAGAGATTTGAGAAAATGTCTATGGGAGACATCCGACGGAAGAGAGCGAAGATAAGATGGCGTCACGGGCGGTGGAGCTCGACGTGATTGAAGGGAGTGATTATGTGTTAGTTTTTTCTTTTCTGTTTGGCGCCGAGGTGCATCTACCCAATCTACCCGAAGTGGGTATGTTTTTAGTTTACTGATGGCCAAATTGTAAGGTTATCAACCCCAACCGCGCGTGCCAGCTGCGTTGGAGAAAATCCCTGCTAAGGATGAACGGACACGAGAGTCGGTAGCTATATCGACGACCAAACAGGACCTAAGGTAGCATCCTCACATATTATTGACTGAACCCCACGGGAGATGCTGTAGCGGATGACGCTTTCGAAGTATCGTCATAGACTTCGCTGAAGATGATCGTGGAAATCGGTGAACATCAGGACTGGAGCGGCCTTGCCTGATGCTGAGGAGAAGAATCTGTCCACAAGAGCCATCATTTATCATTTAAACCGTTTAATTTTGAATTAATCCTCCTCTCTACTCTTATCTTTTCTCTAAAATGTTGTCGGGGTTTTTTAGAGCCAATAAATACTATGTTTAAATGTGAATAGGGTTTTATTTCCAGTATCATGCTTTATATCCAAATCTTTCCGCACTTCATCCATCAGATTCACCCACGAATACTGAGATAAAGTCGAACAATAGCAGGAGATGTTACATTGTTCAACATTTTACTAAAAATAAAATATCCCTCTACGCAAAAGAAGTAAGCTGGTGGCTGAGTGATCTAGAGGTAGAAACATTACTTCTATAAAATCTTTGTTGTTTTATCTGTTTCACTGAACTACAATACTTAAGCTGTAACTCCAACATTTCCATTACATATTATATTCTTTCTTGCTGTTACATTAATTAATTAATATATATTCAATAAGTCATATTACGTATTCACGAGTAAATTACCCTCAACGGGCAGGGCCTAAATGGGTTCCCATTTCTTTACAATTCATATTTTAAGCAATCATAAATGCACGTAAAAATATTCTATTTTGTACGCTATTTTTTTTTTGTAAAACTGGGAAAAAAATATAGGAATAAAATAAATCTAAGCGTTGCGTTGCTTGAAATGGCTTGAGCTATGTTGATATGTGTGACCGAATAACCACGTTCTTTCAAACACTCCTCTTCACATTGTGCTTCCCTTTTTCCACTGCTTTTAGCCTCACAACGCTCCCCAAATAGAAAATTCATGGTACCACTGACTTCGGATAACCGGAACAAGTGTTGGTTAAAAAAACAGTTTTTAATATTTATTACTAGAAAACCATATTTTATAATTAAATCGATAAGAATATGTCGTACCTCCTTACACAAGAAAATTAGAAAAAAACCAAAGATAATCACTGGAATAAAATACCTACTTTCTTTCATTATACCCATATTTTTACCCACTAAGTAGTTTTGCTTGTATACTATCGTATTTTTATTGGATCAGCTTGTAAAACATTAAATTTCCTAACAGGTTAAATAATCCATGATCCAGGGACAAATCCGGGTCCGGACCTCAATCAGGGATAGTTAAGGCAAACATCGAGATGAACGCCTGAATATTTATTGTGGATTGAGAGGGACTGCTATCGAAGACATCAATCTACGACTGTATAAGTGGTTCAATAGTTTGTGTCGTGGAAGATAATGAATATGAAGTAGTATGATCGGCTAGGACGTGACAGAGTGACCCATAGAAGGGCTTAAGGGCTGTGTTATCTTTGGACTAGAGAAATTATCGATGATTTTATGGTCTCAGACACCCCTTTTAGCAATTACCCAAGTATAATCTTCAATAAGTGGTTTTGATAGTAAACCGCACGGAAAACTAATATTCTTTTTTGAATTTTGAGAAAATTATCCACGTACTTCAAACAGTAGGTACCTACCTAAAATCTAATACTTTGTCTACCTGTACACAGTCCGGAAAAACTTCTTTAAAGCTCCAAATTTTCATCACTAAGAAAGTAAACCAAAATGTCATTGTTTGAAACCGATATTTATTAACATGTTCTTGTCGATCTGGTTTCACTTTGGCTATCATCAATAATATTCTATTATCAATAAGAATCCAATAATAGATTTAATGAGGTATTATTACCAATCAATTGTTATTAAAGCTCGGATTAAGGTTTCGAGTACAATCAAAATCCAGTTAGCACATGGCGATAACGTTGTAAAACCAATTCACCGCTCGTTCATTTATAAATATTTTGAAGTCAGTATTATCATTCTACAACAAGGTTTTAATTATATTTTACGGATTGTTTAGAATAGTTATTTGTTTTTAATAAAATGAATTATTTTTTTTAAATAAAGCGCTATTTCAAAATACAAGCAACCAGCAAATCATAAACTGAATTGTGTATATCCACCAACATAGTACGATATAAATAATGATTTGTAAATGTCTCTACATACGACTTTTTCTGTCTTTATGCCGTAAAAGGCCATGAAAGGGTCGTGTGCCTTCCCAAATACGCACACCTTTGCTAGGGATGATACGCATTAAAACACATTTACGCAAAGATTATGTAAATTTATGTAGCTCCATGCGCAGCCGGCATCATTAAAAGGGTTAGATGACCCTTCTGGATTGTTTCGTTATTTGTTTCCTAATTCCTCCCACAATTTGTAGTTTGCTTCCTTAATTGGAAGAATATGAGCGTGGGGATCAGGAACCATTGCCTAATAAAATGTTACAATTTATATTTTAAAGCATTTTGAAGAAAATATATTAGAGATCAAATAATGAAAATAGATGAAAAGGTTCACATTTTGTTTCTAAGACTCAGGAGTTCTAAGTCTCGGAATAGGTAAGGTTGAGAATGAAAGTTTGCTTGGCTATTTTTCAAAGTGGTATACACATATTGTAAATGTATTTTTTTTGTTCGTTCCTTACGATATTAAAAACAATTGTTTTTGTGAGGTAATGAATTTAAAATTAAACTCCAGATATATTATTAATCGTTGCGACGGAAATCAAATACTAAGGCTTTCAATCGTATGTCAAATTACCTTTACGCTGCATGGACTACTAGTGCCTTTTTATATAATTTATGGTTGTTTGTGAAAGATCAGCCGAAATAAGTTAGCATCAACATACGGATTTAAAAAAAAGAAATGCCAAAAATACGTTGGCGCACGCATAAATAGATATTAAGAGGAACGGCTGTGCGGCCTGTTTCATACAAAACTTAATTTTGGATTTGAGCCCAAAATACTCACCTAAAGCGAATGATCTTTTTTTTCATCAAAATTATAGTAAATATCTAGTACAGATTAGAAGTAATTTATTTATTTTGGTTTTACATTACGAATTGTTATGTAACGAAAGGATGGCCCTGAGATGAGTTCTAGTTACTCGTCTTAACAAATAACCTAGGCAAGCAATCGCATCATTTCCCTCCATAATTAACTAATCAGGCAATTCTAGCGCCAAAATTAAACCAATCAGAGCATACATTTGCACGATCTGACAACAGAACAAAGGGAAGCGACGCGAGCGCCAATCGCAGCTTGACGGCCGCTTTTTGCTGCCCTTGAAACTTACTTTCTGCCTGGAGCTCGAAAAGATAACTGCGTCTCTGAAAAGAGGCGGCTATTTTGTAATACTAGTTGATTACGGCCAAGTACTATGTAGGCGGGCTGAAGCCCGCAGCTGGTCGTGCCATTTGCTGCCAAAGCACTCATCAGGGTGATTTACTAATTAAAAAGCCAATTAAACTCAGTGTGGAGATGTCCAGCCTTGGCGTCATTGCCAGCAACTCCCGCCATCCGACCAGATCACCTCATGTAAGCTGATTTTCCATCTCCCTTTAATGTGTTGTTCAAGCCCTTGTTACATTTGCAATACCCGGTTAGAGACTTGAATCAGAAAGAGAGAAAATTTACGATAGAATCATGTCTAGAATAGGACCTTTTTACTAACTACTCGATTTTTCTTAACCTCCAATGTTTGTCCGACCTTACAATAAACTCTGAGTATGAAAGCACTTCCCTGTACTCATTTAACGTAGAATTAGAGACGCTCTCAACCCAATTATAAGATTGCGATCGATCCACTACCCTGAACGATGAGAAGCTGATGCACCTGCCGATCTGAGCTAAGATAATGTCCGGAGCAGAGTTCACATTTAAGAGGCCATCTCCAGGATAAGTCCTGCCGATGTAATTGTCTCCCATAACTTCCTCTTGTAACCTAAGCTTCCTCCTCTCCCTCACCTTCTTTTTATAACACTGGCTGTCCAACTTAGGGGCTTTCTTCCAACCTAACCTTCCCCATCGCTTCTCCTCCTTTTTATAACAGAATATAGGCCATTAAAGGTATTGATTTTTCGCGATTTTAGAGGGATTCAATATTACAATTATTTGGGGGCTAACGGTGGTTTTAAAAAAGTTTTACTCCGTCTAATTTGAAAATAAAATAAAATATTAAATTAAAAATATTTAAAAAATATAAATTAAAAATATTTAAAAAATATAAATTAAAAAAGTATTAAAATAAGCATTATGGTAAAATTTAAATTAAATTAAAAACGACCAATTTACGTTGGAACACAAATTTGCTGTACTTAATAATTGAATAATTAAAATATCGACCCGAACAAACTTTTTTTTTCAAAAGTATGGTTTTTACATTTTTTTATTTACGTAATTATATTTACATAGAAAATATGATAATTTAAAAAAAGGAATATAAATCTAAAATAAACATGCAGCGCAAACGTTCCTCGTAAGACATAAACATTCATACACCTCAATACAGATTCTCCTAGTGAGGTTCTCGAAACAAAATAGGAAAAATGGATATTTACATTTATTTATTCACACGCTTACCTCACATTATGCAAGAATGCACACCATTCAATGTACTAATTTAGTTTTAGATTAACGATATAACATCAAAAACTCGCTTACACGATGGAAATATTTGTTAAAATTGACATTAAAAAATGTTCGATGCTATCAAGTCACTAGCTCACACTATTCGTTTTTCTATGAACGCAAACTAATTTTATGTTTTGATGGATACATTTCGTAAGTACGTAACGAAAATGTAAAAAAGGGTATTTTTAAAACGTAATACTAGCATATATATTAATCGTTTTTGTATTTAACTCCATTTAATTTTTAAAAAAATTTAATGTAAATCAAATTTAATAATGTTATTATTAAGTTCTGCAAGTATTTTTAGTTTTTATTATTGTGACAGCTGTTTCGGCGTTTAAGGTCATTTTCAAACTGTGGTTAATGGCATATGATAGGAGATTGATAGAAAATAGAAAACATTGACAATGTATTACTACCTTTAGTATGCCATTCCCAGACTTGATATTTTTTTACACCAAAGAATGGACTATTGTTTTTCCCTTCGTATTTTTTTTTTCGCAATTAATGTAGCCATTTGAATATAATTAATTAAACTTTGATCCACAATGACAACCACAATTACACCTTTGATGCCGGTTTATGACGTCAATAATGACTTAAGACAATACTTTAAATTTAAAATGCATAGGTAATACACACATCTTTGACATAACGGCTTCTAATAATCATTATGACATTTATTGACAGTAACAATCAAATAAATATTTAATTTCGCAACAATTTTGAACGATCGCGTCGCCATTCTCATCATTCCGTGTGAGAAGTCCGCGGTGAATGCACTGTGACTTTACGCTGCTCCAATTTTGGCCTTATATACGAAAAATACTATTCAAACGCTTTGTATAATAGTTAGAAAAGGAGCATACCGATCCACTTAATTCTTTGCAATCATCTTAGAAGGGTATACAAACAGTTAGTTAAAAAAACATCAATAAATACGTACAATGTTGACATTGCATGTACTTTCTACAGCTAGTCAAACCAAATTGTGACGTTTAACGCGCGTATGTATTCTCGTCATTCTTGTTTCGCGCGACCTAACATAATGTTTTGAATTGCATAATCATCAAAATGAATAGTTTTGACAATGCTGTTGGATTTTTCCAGGCTGTAATATTAATAAATTTATTGGAATATTGACGATTTTTATGATGTTCTTTAAGCTGTCAATACCTGTATGACAATTAATATTATGAAAAAATCTAAATTTATAGTGGAGCCGTATGAAACGGCATTACAAATCAAAATTGCGAATTTTTTTCCATACTTACCAACATTACCAACCTCTACGAATCTACTAATATGAAACCTCTAAATAATATCTTGACAAAATAAAATGCATTTGAGTACATGGTGTTTGGGAAACAGACCAAAAAGGTTTTAATCGAAATAAGCAAACTGAATGACGAGTTGTTTATTTATCTTTTATTTAGTGTACATGACGTTTGGGAAACAGAAAAAGCTAACCTAAAAACTTAATCTAATATAACACCGTAAACCACTTTTTTTCATCATATTTCATGATATCATTTTTCAAAAGTGTGCCGATTTATCACTGTGCCGAATTGTTCGGTTACCGTAGGTACGTGGTGTTTGGTAATCAAACGAAACCACTAAGAGTAAACAAACTT
>JAHDVE020011015.1:0-56036 GCA_022606495.2 Halesus radiatus
CGTCGAAAACGTCAAAAAACGTCAAAAAACTTCATAAATTGTCCAATGATACCAAATTAAGCCCTGCAACGATATAAGTCGTTTATTAACGTCAAAAAACGCCCGAAAACGTCAAAAAACGACAAAAAACGACAAAAAACGTCAAAAAACGTCAAAAACGTAAAAAAAACGTCAAAAAATGTCAATAACCAAATTAAGTCCTAAATCGGTATTAGTCGCTTAGAAACGTCAAAATTGTCGAAAACGTCAAAAACGTCAAATAACGTCAAAAAACGTCAAAAACGTCAAAAACGTAAAAAAACTTCATAAATTGTCCAATGATACCAAATTAAGCCCTGAAACGATCTAAGTCGTTTATAAACGTCAAAAAACGTCAAAAACATCAAAAACGTCAAATAAGGTCAAAAAACGTCAAAAACGTCAAAAACGTCAAAAAACGTCAAAAAACGTCGAAAACGACAAAAAACCCCAAAAAACTTCAACAATTGTCAAATCTTAAGCCCTGAATCGCCATAAATCGTCTAGAAACGTCATAAAACGTCAAAAACGTCAAATAACCCCAAAAAACGTCAAAAATTGTCGAATGACACCATCTTAAGCCCTGAATCGCCCTAAATCAAATTGACGTTTATAAACGACTTTGAAAACGTCAAAAAATCGTCAAAAACGTCAAAAAATGACAAAAACCAAAGTAAGCCCTAAATCGGTATTAGTCGCTTAGAAACGTCAAAAAACGTCAAACAACTTCAAAATTGTCCAATGATTCCAAATTAAGCCCCAAATAGCTAGTATTCGCACGGAATCGTCAAAAAACGTTGATAACGTCAAAAACCGACAAAAAACGTCGTAAACGTCAAAATCGTCAAAAAACGTCAAAAACGTCAAAAAACTTCATAAATTGTCCAATGATACCAAATTAAGCCCTGCAACGATCTAAGTCGTTTATAAACGTCAAAAAACGTCAAAAACATCAAAAACGTCAAATATCGTCAAAAAACGTCAAAAAACGTCAAAACGTTAAAAACGTCAAAAAACGTCAAAAAACGTCGAAAACGTCAAAAAACCTCAAAAAATTTCAACAATTGTCAAATGATACCAACTTAAGCCCTGAATCTTATCTCTTAATCGTCCTTAATTTTCCAGAAACCTCAAAAAACCGCATGTCCGATCTTGTTGACATGTTTATTCTTTTCAACTTGTCCAAACTCGTCAAACTTGTAAAACTTTTCAGACATCATAAACTTGTTAACTTGTCTAAACATGCCAACTTTTCTAAACTTGTCCAATCTTGTAAACTTGCCTAAACGTTTCAACTTCTCCAAACATGTCAAATTTTCCAAACTTGTATAAAGTTGAAAAAATGTCCACTCCATTCAAGTTGAAATGAAACGTTTAGGCAAGTTTACAAGATTGGACAAGTTTTGAACAGTTGGCATGTTAAGACAAGTTAACAATTTTATGTTGTTTGAAAGCCTTGACACGTTTGACAAGTTTGGACAAGTTGTAAGTTTTGGACCAGTTTACAAGTTTAGATAAGTTTATAAACTTGTCAAACATGGCATATTTGTCGTAACATGTCAACATTTTCGAAACTTGTCCAACCATGTAAACTTGCCCAATCCTTTCAACTCGTCCAAACATGTCAACTTTTATAAACTTATCTAAACTTGTAAACTGGTCCAAATCTTTCAAAATGACGAAACTTGCCTAACGTGTCAAAGCTTTTAAACATCATAAACTTGTTAACTTGTCTAAACATGCCATATTTTCAAAACGTGTAAAAACTTGAAAACTTGCCCAAACGTTTTAACTTGTCCAAACATGTCAACTTTTCCAAACTTGTCCAAATTTAAAAAAATGTCCACTCCATTCAACTTTTTTTTGACGTTTTTGACGTTTTTTGACGTTTTTGTGGTTTTTTGACGTTTTTTGACGTTTTTGACGTTTTTTGACGTTTCTTGACGTTTTTTGACATTTTCGACGTTTTTGACGTTTTTTGAGGTTTTTGACGTTTTTTGACGTTTTTTTACGTTTTTTGACGTTTTTGACGTTTTTTGACGTTTTTTGACATTTTTGACGTTTTTGACGTTTTTTGAGGTTTTTGACGTTTTTTGACATTTTTGACGTTTTTGACATTTGTTGAGGTTTTTGACGTTTTTTGACGTTTTTTGACGTTTTTGACGTTTTTTGACGTTTTTGACGTTTTTTCACGTTTTTTGACGTTTTTAGACGTTTTTGACGTTTTATGACGTTTCTAGACGATTTAGGGCGATTCAGGGCTTAAGATGGTTCAATCTACAGAAAATTGCTATAAGATACCAAATGAAGCACTAATTCGCTCATAATCGTCCTTAATTTTCGAGAAACCTCAAAAAACCGCATG
The DNA here is from genome assembly GCA_022606495.2 of Halesus radiatus. Classification (NCBI taxonomy): domain Eukaryota; kingdom Metazoa; phylum Arthropoda; class Insecta; order Trichoptera; family Limnephilidae; genus Halesus; species Halesus radiatus. Next base: position 2,384 of record JAHDVE020011015.1, read on the forward strand.
TCCAATCTTGTTGCCTTGTTTACTCTTTTCAACTTGTCCAAACTCGTCAAACTTGTAAAACTTTTCAAACATCATAAACTTGTTAACTTGTCTAAACATGCCAACTTTTCTAAACTTCTCAAACCTTGTAAACATGCCCAATCCTTTCACCTTGACTAAACATGTCAAATTTTCTAAACTTATCTAAACTTGTAAACTGGTCCAAAACTTACAACTTGTCCAAACTTGTCAAACGTGTCAAAGCTTTCAAACATCATAAACTTGTTAACTTGTCTAAACATGCCAACTGTTCAAAACTTATCCAATCTTGAAAACTTGCCTAAGGGTTTCAACTTCTCCAAACATGTCAACATTTAAAAACTTGTATAGAGTTGTAAAAATGTCCACTCCATTCAAGTTGAAATGAAACGTTTAGGCAAGTTTACAAGATTGGACAAGTTTTGAACAGTTGGCATGTTAAGACAAGTTAACAATTTTATGTTGTTTGAAAGCCTTGACACGTTTGACAAGTGTGGACAAGTTGTAAGTTTTGGACCAGTTTACAAGTTTAGATAAGTTTATAAAAGTGGACATGTTTGGACAAGTTGAAAGGATTGGGCAAGTTTACAGGGTTGGACAAGTTTCGAAAATGTTGACATGTTACGATAAATATGCCATGTTTGACAAGTTTATAAACTTATCTAAACTTGTTTGACAAGTTTGGGCAAGTTGAATGGAGTTCGGGACGACTTAGGACGATTTTGGGCTTAATTTGGTTTGATTTCACAATGTTTGACGGTTTTAGACGTTTTTTTATTAGGTTTCAACATTTTTTGAGCATCCTGGAAAATAAAGGACGATTAAGAGCGAATTAGGGCTTCATTTGGTATCTTATAACAATTTTCTGTAGATTTTGAAGTTTTTGATGTTTTGACGATTTTTGACGTTTTTTTAACGTTTTTGACGTTTTTTAACGTTTTCTTGCCATTTTGGACGACTAAGGACGATTTGAAGTAGTTGACAATTTTTGACGTTATTTGATGTTTTTTCTTCAAAATTTCAAAAAATTCTCCAATTCTACCAAATCAAGCCCTAAATCGCTGTAAGTCGTCTACAATGGTCATTAAACGTCAAAAACGTTAAAAAACGTCAAAAAACGTCAAAAAACGTCGAACACGTCAAAAACGTCAAAAAACGTCGAACACGTCAAAAACGTTAAAAAACGTCAAAAAACGTCAAAAAACGTCAAAAAACGTCGAACACGTCAAAAACGTTAAAAAACTTCAAAAAACGTCAAAAAACGTCTAAAACATCAAAAAACGTCAAAAACGTCAAAAACGTCGAAAAAAACGTCGAACTTGCGATAAAAACGTCAAAAACGTCAAAAACGTCAAAAAGAAACGTCAAGCGTCAAAAAACGTCAAAAACGTCAAAAAACGTCGTAAACGTCAAAATCGTCAAAAAACGTCAAAAACGTCAAAAAACTTCAACAATTGTCAAATGATACATACTTAAGCCCTGAATGGCCCTAAGTCGTCTAGAAACGTCATAAAAAGTCAAAAACGTCAAAAAACGTAAAACAACGTCCAAAAAAGTCAAAAAACTTAAAAAATTGTCAAGTGTCACACCATCTTAAGCCCCAAATCGCCCTAAATCGTCTAGAAACGTCATTAAACATCAAAAATGTCTAAAAACGTCAAAAACTTTAAAAACGTCAAAAAACGTCAAAAACGTCAAAAAACGTCAAACAACTTCAAAATTGTCCAATGATACCAAATTAAGCCCTAAATAGCTAATATTGTCTTGGAATCGTCAAAAAACGTCGAAAACGTCAAAAAACATCAAAAAACTTCATAAATTGTCCAATGACACCAAATTAAGCCCTGCAACGATATAAGTCGTTTAATAACGTCAAAAAACCCAAAAAACCCCGAAAACGTCAAAAAACGACAAAAAACGTCAAAAAACGTCAAAAACGTCAAAAAACGTCAAAAACGTCAAAAAGCGTCAAAAAACGTCAAAAACGTCAAAAACGTCAAAAACGTCGTAAAATGTCAAAAAACGTCAAAAAACGTCAAAAAACGTCGAAAACGTCAAAAAACGTCACAAAACTTCAACAATTGTCAAATGATACCAACTTAAGCCCTGAATCGCCCTAAGTCGTCTAGAAACGTCATAAAAACGTCAAAAACGCCTAAAAACGTCAAAAACTTCAAAAACGTCAAAAAACTTCAAAAGTTGTCCAATGATAAGAAAATTACCTCTAAATCGTTCAAAGTCGTCTATAAACGTCAATAATTATCAAAATCTGAGTGGACATTTTTACAAGTTTGGACAAGTTTGGAAAAGTTGACATGTTTAGACAAGGTGAAAGGATTGGGCAAGTTTACAAGGTTGGACAAGTTTAGAAAAGTTGGCAGGTTTAGACAAGTTAACAAGTTTGAAAAGTTTTACAAGTTTGACGAGTTTGGACAAGTTGAAAGGAATAAACAAGTCAACAAGATTGGACATGCGGTTTTAGAGGTTTCTAGAAAATTAAGGACGATTAAGAGCGAATTAGAGCTTCATTTGGTATCTTATAACAATTTTCTGTAGATTTTGAGGTTTTTGATGTGTTTGACGTTTTTTGACGTTTTTTAACGTTTTTAACGTTTTTTAACGTTTTCTTGCCATTTGGGACGACTAAGGACGATTTGAAGTAGTTGACAATTTTTGACGTCATTTGATGTTCTTTCGTCAAAATTTCAAAAAATTCTCCAATTCTACCAAATTAAGCCCTAAATCGCTGTAAGTCGTCTACAATGGTCATTAAACGTCAAAAACGTCAAAAAACGTAAAAAAACGTTAAAAAACGTCAAAAACGTCAAAAACTTCAAAATCTTCCGAAAATCGTCCAATGATACCAAATTAAGCGCTAATTCGCTCTAAGTCGTCTAGAATCGTCAAAAAACGTCGAAATCGTCAAAAAACGTCAAAAACGTCAAAAAGCGTCATAAAACGTCAAAAACGCCTAAAAACGTCAAAAACTTCAAAAACTTAAAAAAACTTCAAAAGTTGTCCAATGATAAGAAAATTACCTTTAAATCGTTCAAAGTCGTCTATAAACGTCAATAATTGTCAAAATCTGAGTGGACATTTTTACAAGTTTGGACAAGTTTGGAAAAGTTGACATGTTTAGACAAGGTGAAAGGATTCGGCAAGTTTACAAGGTTGGACAAGTTTAGAAAAGTTGGCCGGTTTAGACAAGTTAACAAGTTTGAAAAGTTTTACAAGTTTGACGAGTTTGGACAAGTTGAAAGGAATAAACAAGTCAACAAGATTGGACATGCGGTTTTTGAGGTTTCTAGAAAATTAAGGACGATTAAGAGCGAATTAGTGCTTTCGTAGATTTTGAAGTTTTTGATGTGTTTGACGTTTTTTGACGTTTTTTAACGTTTTTAACGTTTTTTAACGTTTTCTTGCCATTTGGGACGACTAAGGACGATTTGAAGTAGTTGACAATTTTTGACGTCAATGATACCAAATTAAGAGCTAATTCGCTCTAAGTCGTCGAGAATCGTCAAAAAACGTCGAAAACGTCAAAAAACGTCATAAAACGTCAAAAAACGTTAAACAACTTCAAAATTGTCCACTGATACCAAATTAAGCCCTGCAACGATATGAGTCGTTTATAAACATCAAAAAACGTCAAAAAACTTCAACAATTGTCAAATGATACCAACTTAAGCCCTGAATCGCCCTAAGTCGTCTAGAAACGTCATAAAACATCAAAAACGCCTAAAAACGTCAAAAACTTCAAAAACGTTAAAAAACTTCATAAATTGTCCAATGATACCAAATTAAGCCCTGCAACAATATAAGTCGTTTAAAAACGTCAAAAAACGTTGAAAACGTCAAACAACGTCAAAAACGTCAAAAAGCGTCAAAAAACGTCAAATCGTCAAAAACGTCAAAAACGTCAAAAACGTCGTAAAATGTCAAAAAACGTCATAAAACGTCAAAAACGTCAAAAAACGTCAAAAACGTCCAAAAATGTCAAAAAACGTCAAAAAACGTCAAAAAACGTCAAAAACGTCAAAAAACGTCAAACAACTTCAAAATTGTCCAATGATACCAAATTAAGCCCTGAATAGCTAATATTGTCATGGAATCGTCAAAAAACGTCGAAAACGTAAAAAAACGACAAAAAACGACAAAAAACGTCAAAAAACGTCAAAAACGTCTAAAAACGTCAAAAACGTCAAAAACGTGCAAAAACGTCAAAAACGTCGTAAAATGTCAAAAAACGTCAAAAAACGTCAAAAAACGTCAAAAAAACTTCAACAATTGTCAAATGATACATACTTAAGCCCTGAATGGCCCTAAGTCGTCTAGAAACGTCATAAAAAGTCAAAAACGTCAAAAAACGTAAAACAACGTCCAAAAAAGTCAAAAAACTTCAAAATTGTCCAATGATACCAAATTAAGCCATAAATAGCTAATATTGTCTTGGAATAGTCAAAAAACGTCGAAAACGTCAAAAAAAGTCAAAAAACTTCATAAATTGTCCAATGATACCAAATTAAGCCCTGCAACGATATAAGTCGTTTATTAACGTCAAAAAACGCCCGAAAACGTCAAAAAACGACAAAAAACGACAAAAAACGTCAAAAAACGTCAAAAACGTAAAAAAAACGTCAAAAAATGTCAATAACCAAATTAAGTCCTAAATCGGTATTAGTCGCTTAGAAACGTCAAAATTGTCGAAAACGTCAAAAACGTCAAATAACGTCAAAAAACGTCAAAAACGTCAAAAACGTCAAAAAACTTCATAAATTGTCCAATGATACCAAATTAAGCCCTGCAACAATATAAGTCGTTTAAAAACGTCAAAAAACGTCGAAAACGTCAAACAACGTCAAAAACGTCAAAAAGCGTCAAAAAACGTCAAATCGTCAAAAACGTCAAAAACGTCAAAAACGTCGTAAAATGTCAAAAAACGTCATAAAACGTCAAAAACGTCAAAAAACGTCAAAAACGTCCAAAAATGTCAAAAAACGTCAAAAAACGTCAAAAACGTCAAAAAACGTCAAACAACTTCAAAATTGTCCAATGATACCAAATTAAGCCCTAAATAGCTAATATTGTCATGGAATCGTCAAAAAACGTCGAAAACGTAAAAAAACGACAAAAAACGACAAAAAACGTCAAAAAACGTCAAAAACGTCTAAAAACGTCAAAAACGTCAAAAACGTGCAAAAACGTCAAAAACGTCGTAAAATGTCAAAAAACGTCAAAAAACGTCAAAAAACGTCAAAAAAACTTCAACAATTGTCAAATGATACATACTTAAGCCCTGAATGGCCCTAAGTCGTCTAAAAACGTCATAAAAAGTCAAAAACGTCAAAAAACGTAAAACAACGTCCAAAAAAGTCAAAAAACTTCAAAATTGTCCAATTTTTTTTTATTTTATTGTATAATATTAATTATATACAGTGGGAACTTATACCCGCTAAGCCACTGCAAGTAGCTTGTCAGCAGGAGTTTATTTCAACAATATAATATAATACAACAATAAATTACAATCATCATACAAATGTAGGGCAAAAAGTATTATATTTAGGCGCATGCATCTTGTGCTGTACATAAGTTGAGAAAAAAAAAAATTAAATAGAAAAAATAATGGTAAAAGCATTACAGATTTGTTATTGAGATACTAGAGTCCAATTTTATAACACCGATTTAAATAATATTATAAAAATGTCAATATCATAAAAAATATCAAAATTATAAAAGTACCAATATTATAAAAGTATCAATATTATAAAAATATCAATATTATAAAAACATCAATACTTTTAAAAATATCAACATTATAAAAACATTCATATTACAAAAATATAACTATTACGTAAATATCAGAAATATCAAAGCATCTGTAAGTATTAAATAGATTAAGAAATAAAAATTTAAAAGATATATACATAAAACAGCAGTACAGGTTGGTTACAATGAGGATAGACTTAAATATAATAGTAGTATATATATATATAAACAGTAAGTACACCAGATATCTAGGAGCTATACAACCATGGAGACCGTCATATTTGTTACCATCAATACACAAGGTTACTTTCCAAAAGCCAACACTTTAACATCAGTGAGAATTTCATCATAGGACAATTGTTTTTAAATTCGTACGGCAATTTGTTAAATATAAATGGTACAATGTATTCAAGGGTTCGTTGACCATATTTATTTTGAAATATTGGCACTATCATTCCTATACTTTGTGTGAAACGTGTATTGTGTACATGATCCACCACTGCCTTATACGGACTTTCAGATATATGTTGCAGTAGAATTTTATGCCACAAAAGACCACGAACAGGTAATACATTAATTGATTTGTACATGATATCAATGTCTCGCCTTTGGTTAAAAACTGTTTTACTTACTAACAATTTTACCATGGCGTTTTGAATCAGCTGTAAATGTTTTATGTTGGTCTTACAGGAGTGTCCCCAAGAAGTTATACCATACCTTATAGTCGATTCTGCTAGAGACAAATAAATTAGTTTCATAGTTTTTATAGGCACGTATAATTTTATCTTGTGGAGTCTTCCTACAATGGCTCGAAGTCGCTTACAGAGGTTGGAAATTTGTACGTCCCATTTCATATTACAATCCACCGTAACACCTAGATACACGTACTGGTTGACTAATTCGATACTTGTACACGCGCAGGGCTGTTTGGTATTATTGTGAATGCAATTAAATGAATGGGATATGATTACAGGTGCCTCTCTGTACCTTGCATGCGGGGATCTTATATGCATCAATTTCGTTTTTTTAGCATTGATTATTAGACCAGAGTCATGTGACCATTTTAATAAAGAAATAAAGTCTACCTGTAACAATTTTATTGCAGTATCTAAATTTTCATGGGATATTATAAGTGCTGTATCATCAGCGTATACATAATGTTTAACAAACGAGAATATTTTGTTCATAAGTGATAAAAAGATAATATAGAGCGTTGGACCTAAAATTGACCCTTGTGGAACTCCTGTTTTGACATTTCTTCTTTTACTAAATTTGTCTGATATTTTTACCTGGATTTGGCGGTTGGTTAGGAAGTTTTTGAATAGTTTGAGAAAGTTTCCTCTTACTCCTATTGCCTCCAAAATATTTAACAATTTCATCGGGTCTATAGTATCAAATGCCTTTGAATTGTCTATAAACAGTACCAAAACATGTCTTTTATTATTCAGTTCATTATTTATATAGTCAGAGAAATCCTGAAGTAACATTTCAGTACTTTTTTTTTTTTGAAAACCAAATTGATTAGGATCTATTAAAGAAAAGCACTCCAAGTATTTGGTTAGTTTTAAAGATATGTATTTTTCAAGAATCTTTTCTAGAGCGGGTAATATACTAATCGGTCTATAGTTTCCTATATCAGTATGTTTCCCATTTTTATAAATAGGTCTGATAATACTACATTTGAGTTCATCTGGTATCACAGCTTGTGTTAAAATTGTGTTGATCAGATGGGTTAATATAGGACCCAAAATATCTATGTGTCTTTTTATGTCAAACATTCGGATATTGTCTATGCCAGGGGACTTTGAATTTTTGAGAAGTTTGACTATTCTCAGTATGTCTGCGAGTGATGCTCGTGGTATATACAAACTTTGCGGTGACTCTGTCGGGACAATATTAGACGCCTTAAAATCACATTTATGATGAATCACATTTACAATGATACCAAATTAAGCCCTAAATAGCTAATATTGTCTTGGAATCGTCAAAAAACGTCGAAAACGTCAAAAAAAGTCAAAAAACTTCATAAATTGTCCAATGATACCAAATTAAGCCCTGCAACGATATAAGTCGTTTATTAACGTCAAAAAACGCCCGAAAACGTCAAAAAACGACAAAAAACGACAAAAAACGTCAAAAAACGTCAAAAACGTCAAAAACGTCAAAAAACTTCATAAATTGTCCAATGATACCAAATTAAGCCCTGCAACAATATAAGTCGTTTAAAAACGTCAAAAAACGTCGAAAACGTCAAACAACGTCAAAAACGTCAAAAAGCGTCAAAAAACGTCAAATCGTCAAAAACGTCAAAAACGTCAAAAACGTCGTAAAATGTCAAAAAACGTCATAAAACGTCAAAAACGTCAAAAAACGTCAAAAACGTCCAAAAATGTCAAAAAACGTCAAAAAACGTCAAAAACGTCAAAAAACGTCAAACAACTTCAAAATTGTCCAATGATACCAAATTAAGCCCTAAATAGCTAATATTGTCATGGAATCGTCAAAAAACGTCGAAAACGTAAAAAAACGACAAAAAACGACAAAAAACGTCAAAAAACGTCAAAAACGTCTAAAAACGTCAAAAACGTCAAAAACGTGCAAAAACGTCAAAAACGTCGTAAAATGTCAAAAAACGTCAAAAAACGTCAAAAACGTCAAAAAACGTCAAAAACGTCAAAAAACGTCAAAAAACGTCAAAAACGTCAAAAAACGTCAAAAACGTCCAAAAATGTCAAAAAACGTCAAAAAACGTCAAAAAAACTTCAACAATTGTCAAATGATACATACTTAAGCCCTGAATGGCCCTAAGTCGTCTAGAAACGTCATAAAAAGTCAAAAACGTCAAAAAACGTAAAACAACGTCCAAAAAAGTCAAAAAACTTCAAAATTGTCCAATGATACCAAATTAAGCCCTAAATAGCTAATATTGTCTTGGAATAGTCAAAAAACGTCGAAAACGTCAAAAAAAGTCAAAAAACTTCATAAATTGTCCAATGATACCAAATTAAGCCCTGCAACGATATAAGTCGTTTATTAACGTCAAAAAACGCCCGAAAACGTCAAAAAACGACAAAAAACGACAAAAAACGTCAAAAAACGTCAAAAACGTAAAAAAAACGTCAAAAAATGTCAATAACCAAATTAAGTCCTAAATCGGTATTAGTCGCTTAGAAACGTCAAAATTGTCGAAAACGTCAAAAACGTCAAATAACGTCAAAAAACGTCAAAAACGTCAAAAACGTCAAAAACGTCAAAAAACTTCATAAATTGTCCAATGATACCAAATTAAGCCCTAAATAGCTAATATTGTCTTGGAATAGTCAAAAAACGTCGAAAACGTCAAAAAAAGTCAAAAAACTTCATAAATTGTCCAATGATACCAAATTAAGCCCTGCAACGATATAAGTCGTTTATTAACGTCAAAAAACGCCCGAAAACGTCAAAAAACGACAAAAAACGACAAAAAACGTCAAAAAACGTCAAAAACGTAAAAAAAACGTCAAAAAATGTCAATAACCAAATTAAGTCCTAAATCGGTATTAATCGCTTAGAAACGTCAAAATTGTCGAAAACGTCAAAAACGTCAAATAACGTCAAAAAACGTCAAAAACGTCAAAAACGTAAAAAAACTTCATAAATTGTCCAATGATACCAAATTAAGCCCTGAAACGATCTAAGTCGTTTATAAACGTCAAAAAACGTCAAAAACATCAAAAACGTCAAATAAGGTCAAAAAACGTCAAAAACGTCAAAAACGTCAAAAAACGTCAAAAAACGTCGAAAACGACAAAAAACCCCAAAAAACTTCAACAATTGTCAAATCTTAAGCCCTGAATCGCCATAAATCGTCTAGAAACGTCATAAAACGTCAAAAACGTCAAATAACCCCAAAAAACGTCAAAAATTGTCGAATGACACCATCTTAAGCCCTGAATCGCCCTAAATCAAATTGACGTTTATAAACGACTTTGAAAACGTCAAAAAATCGTCAAAAACGTCAAAAAATGACAAAAACCAAAGTAAGCCCTAAATCGGTATTAGTCGCTTAGAAACGTCAAAAAACGTCAAACAACTTCAAAATTGTCCAATGATTCCAAATTAAGCCCCAAATAGCTAGTATTCGCACGGAATCGTCAAAAAACGTTGATAACGTCAAAAACCGACAAAAAACGTCGTAAACGTCAAAATCGTCAAAAAACGTCAAAAACGTCAAAAAACTTCATAAATTGTCCAATGATACCAAATTAAGCCCTGCAACGATCTAAGTCGTTTATAAACGTCAAAAAACGTCAAAAACATCAAAAACGTCAAATATCGTCAAAAAACGTCAAAAAACGTCAAAACGTTAAAAACGTCAAAAAACGTCAAAAAACGTCGAAAACGTCAAAAAACCTCAAAAAATTTCAACAATTGTCAAATGATACCAACTTAAGCCCTGAATCTTATCTCTTAATCGTCCTTAATTTTCCAGAAACCTCAAAAAACCGCATGTCCGATCTTGTTGACATGTTTATTCTTTTCAACTTGTCCAAACTCGTCAAACTTGTAAAACTTTTCAGACATCATAAACTTGTTAACTTGTCTAAACATGCCAACTTTTCTAAACTTGTCCAATCTTGTAAACTTGCCTAAACGTTTCAACTTCTCCAAACATGTCAAATTTTCCAAACTTGTATAAAGTTGAAAAAATGTCCACTCCATTCAAGTTGAAATGAAACGTTTAGGCAAGTTTACAAGATTGGACAAGTTTTGAACAGTTGGCATGTTAAGACAAGTTAACAATTTTATGTTGTTTGAAAGCCTTGACACGTTTGACAAGTTTGGACAAGTTGTAAGTTTTGGACCAGTTTACAAGTTTAGATAAGTTTATAAACTTGTCAAACATGGCATATTTGTCGTAACATGTCAACATTTTCGAAACTTGTCCAACCATGTAAACTTGCCCAATCCTTTCAACTCGTCCAAACATGTCAACTTTTATAAACTTATCTAAACTTGTAAACTGGTCCAAATCTTTCAAAATGACGAAACTTGCCTAACGTGTCAAAGCTTTTAAACATCATAAACTTGTTAACTTGTCTAAACATGCCATATTTTCAAAACGTGTAAAAACTTGAAAACTTGCCCAAACGTTTTAACTTGTCCAAACATGTCAACTTTTCCAAACTTGTCCAAATTTAAAAAAATGTCCACTCCATTCAACTTTTTTTTGACGTTTTTGACGTTTTTTGACGTTTTTGTGGTTTTTTGACGTTTTTTGACGTTTTTGACGTTTTTTGACGTTTCTTGACGTTTTTTGACATTTTCGACGTTTTTGACGTTTTTTGAGGTTTTTGACGTTTTTTGACGTTTTTTTACGTTTTTTGACGTTTTTGACGTTTTTTGACGTTTTTTGACATTTTTGACGTTTTTGACGTTTTTTGAGGTTTTTGACGTTTTTTGACATTTTTGACGTTTTTGACATTTGTTGAGGTTTTTGACGTTTTTTGACGTTTTTTGACGTTTTTGACGTTTTTTGACGTTTTTGACGTTTTTTCACGTTTTTTGACGTTTTTAGACGTTTTTGACGTTTTATGACGTTTCTAGACGATTTAGGGCGATTCAGGGCTTAAGATGGTTCAATCTACAGAAAATTGCTATAAGATACCAAATGAAGCACTAATTCGCTCATAATCGTCCTTAATTTTCGAGAAACCTCAAAAAACCGCATGTCCAATCTTGTTGCCTTGTTTACTCTTTTCAACTTGTCCAAACTCGTCAAACTTGTAAAACTTTTCAAACATCATAAACTTGTTAACTTGTCTAAACATGCCAACTTTTCTAAACTTCTCAAACCTTGTAAACATGCCCAATCCTTTCACCTTGACTAAACATGTCAAATTTTCTAAACTTATCTAAACTTGTAAACTGGTCCAAAACTTACAACTTGTCCAAACTTGTCAAACGTGTCAAAGCTTTCAAACATCATAAACTTGTTAACTTGTCTAAACATGCCAACTGTTCAAAACTTATCCAATCTTGAAAACTTGCCTAAGGGTTTCAACTTCTCCAAACATGTCAACATTTAAAAACTTGTATAGAGTTGTAAAAATGTCCACTCCATTCAAGTTGAAATGAAACGTTTAGGCAAGTTTACAAGATTGGACAAGTTTTGAACAGTTGGCATGTTAAGACAAGTTAACAATTTTATGTTGTTTGAAAGCCTTGACACGTTTGACAAGTGTGGACAAGTTGTAAGTTTTGGACCAGTTTACAAGTTTAGATAAGTTTATAAAAGTGGACATGTTTGGACAAGTTGAAAGGATTGGGCAAGTTTACAGGGTTGGACAAGTTTCGAAAATGTTGACATGTTACGATAAATATGCCATGTTTGACAAGTTTATAAACTTATCTAAACTTGTTTGACAAGTTTGGGCAAGTTGAATGGAGTTCGGGACGACTTAGGACGATTTTGGGCTTAATTTGGTTTGATTTCACAATGTTTGACGGTTTTAGACGTTTTTTTATTAGGTTTCAACATTTTTTGAGCATCCTGGAAAATAAAGGACGATTAAGAGCGAATTAGGGCTTCATTTGGTATCTTATAACAATTTTCTGTAGATTTTGAAGTTTTTGATGTTTTTGACGATTTTTGACATTTTTTTAACGTTTTTGACGTTTTTTAACGTTTTCTTGCCATTTTGGATGACCAAGAACGATTTGAAGTAGTTGACAATTTTTGACGTTATTTGATGTTTTTTCTTCAAAATTTCAAAAAATTCTCCAATTCTACCAAATCAAGCCCTAAATCGCTGTAAGTCGTCTACAATGGTCATTAAACGTCAAAAACGTTAAAAAACGTCAAAAAACGTCAAAAAACGTCGAACACGTCAAAAACGTCAAAAAACGTCGAACACGTCAAAAACGTTAAAAAACGTCAAAAAACGTCAAAAAACGTCAAAAATCAAAAAACGTCAAAAACGTCAAAAAAAAAAACGTCAAAAAACGTCAAAAAACGTCAAAAACCTCAAAAACGTCAAATAACGTCAAAAAACGTCAAAAAACGTCGAACACGTCAAAAACGTCAAAAAACGTGAAAAAACGTCAAAAACGTCAAAAAACGTCAAAAAACGTCAAAAAAGGTCAAAAACGTTAAAAAAAAACGTCAAAAAACGTCAAAAACGTACAAAACGTCAAAATACGTCAAAAAACGTCAAGAACGTCAAAAACGTCAAACGTCATAAAGGCTTAATTTAGTATCATGTGACAGTTTTTTTACATCTCTCAATGTTTTTGGACCATTCTGGACGATTATGTACAATTTAACGCTTAAATTTTTATCAATTGACAATTTTTGACGGTTTTTCACGTTTTTTTATGGTTTTGGACGATTTTGGACCATTGTGGACCAATAAGGACGATTTTAGGTATAATTTTTTATCATTTCCAATTTGTGGCGTTTTTTGATGTTTCTTGACAGCTCGGGGCGACTTAAGATGATATTGCTCTTAATTTATTATCATTTGACAATTTTTTACGGTATTTGACTTTTTTTAAGGTTTTCGACGTTTTTTGACGATTTTGGACGAAAAAAGACGATTTTAGGCTTAAGACAGACCAAATGAAAATTATTTTTTTATTCCGCAGAATGGTGTGAGAGCGATATAATTTTTTTTATTTTGGCCTGTTATTTTTCAACGACTTAGGTGGGAAGTTAAATTATTTTTTAATTCCGTAGAATGGTATGACTGAGAGATAATTTTTTTTTTGCCACTTCATTTTTAAAAGACTTAGATGCCCCCTGCGCCGTGCACGAGACGGTTTCTGTAGTAGTCTTTAAAAAAAAAGTTCATTTTTATACCGTCCGAGTCAAAATTATTTTTTCACTCTGTAGAATGGTATGACAGCGAGATAATTTTTTTTATTTTGCTCCGTAATTTTTTAATGACTTAGGTGCCCCCTGCGCCGTGAACATGTCTATTTCAGTAGGGGTCCTGATTTTTACGATTCTCGAGAATGGTGTGACAGCGAGGAATAATATGTTATGACCTGTTATTTTTTCTACGTCATAGATGCCCCCTGCGCCATGCACGAGTCGGTTTCTGTAGGAGTCCTGATATTTTGAAAATACATTTCATTTTTTTACCTTCTGAGTCAAAATTCTTTTTTCAATCACTAGAATGGTATGACAGCAAGAAATATTTTTTTTTGGCAGTTATTCACCGTAAATCACTGTAAACCACCGTAATTCACCGTAATTCGCCGTAAGTTATAGTAATTCAACTTATATCATAAAAAAACAATGAAATTCACCGAAAATCTCCGTAATTCACCGTAATTAACTGTATCTAACCGTAAAATTATCAGAAAATTACCGTTATTCACAATAACTCACTGTAATTCACCGTAAATCACAGTTATTTACCATAAATCAGGTTAATTCTCCGTAAATCACCGTAAAGCTCCGTAAATCACCGTTTGTTACCGTAATTCAACTTAAATCACCGTAAATCAGCGTCATTAACCTTAATTCACTGTAATTCACGGTAAATCACAGTACTTTACCGTAAATCACCGTATTTCACCGTAAATCACCGTTATTAAACGTAAAGTTTTCAGAAAATCACCGTAATTTACCGTAATTCGCGGTAGTTCACCGTAAATTTGATGTTAATTAAGTATGTTCACCGTAACTCACTGAAAACTTTTTGGAAAACCACCGTTTATCACCGTTATTCACCGTAAATCACCGTAATTCAACGTAAATCACAGTAAGTCATCGTAAATCGCGGTCATTTACCGTAATTCACAGTATCACCGTAAGCATTTCAGAAAATCACCGTACTTCACCATGTTTCACCGCATTTCACCGTGAATCACCGTAATGCACCGTAATTCACCATAAACTTTTCAGAAAATCACCGTAATTCACCGTGTTTCACAGTAATTCACCGTAAATCACAGTTACGCACCGTAATTCACAGCAAACTTTTCTGAAAATCACCGTAATTTATCGTAATTTACCGTAATTCTCTTTAAATAACCGTATATCAGGGTCATTAACCGTAATTCAATTTAATTCACCGTAAATCACCGTAATTCACCGTAAACTTTTCAGAAAACCACCATAATTCACGGTAAATCAATGTTTATTCACCGTAAATCAGCGTAGTTTGCCGAAAGTCATCGTAATTCAACGTTAATCACAGTAAATTCAATTCACCATAAACTTTTCAGAAAATCACCATAATTCACGGTGTTTTACCGTAATTCAAGTTAAATTACAGTTATGTACCGTAATTCAAAAAAACTTTTCAGAAAATCACCCTAATTTACCGTAATTTACCGTAATTCACCGTAGTTCACCGCATTTTAGCGAAAATCACAGTAACTCACAGTATTTCACCGTAATTTATAGTAATTCTACGTAAACTTTTAATGAAATCACCGTAATTCACCGTATATCACCGTAAATCATCGTTATTCACCTTATTTTGCTGTAAGTCATCGTAAATTAACGTTCATCATAGTAAATAAATGCAATTAACCGTAAATCGCCGTAATTCACCGAAGTTCAGAGAAATTCACAGTAAGCTTTTCTGAAATCCACCGTAATTCATCGTAATTTACCGTTATTCACTTTAAATCACCGTAAATCAGCGTCATTAACCGTAATTCACTGTAATTCACGTTAACCTTTTTCAAAAACCACCGTAATTCACCGTAGACTTTTTGGAAAACTACCGTAAATCACCGTAATTCAGTGTAAATCAACATTAGTTCATCAGCGTAATTTGCCGTAATTCATCATAATTCAACGTAAATCACAGTAAATCACAGTAAATCACAGTAAATCACAGTAATTCATCGAAGGCTTATCAGAAAATCACCGTAATTCACCGTGTTTCACCGTATTTAACCGTAAATCACCGTAATGCACAGTATTTCACGGTAAACTTATCAGAAAATCACCGTAATTCACCGCAAATCACCGTAATTCACCGTAAATCTTAGTAAATCACGGTAATTCACCGTAATTCGCCGTAAGTCATCGTAAATCTACGTTAATCATAGTAAATCACTGTAATTCACCGTAAATCGCCCTAATTGCAAAACAAATGTTTCTCCTGCGAACGTCTAGACAAAAGTCGGAATATGACAATCATTTTCTAAGGCACCATCTGACCAATGGAATTTGTATTCCGAAATTGAATTACTCATAACGTTCTCGTCAAGATTTCATAAAAAAAAACAAAACTTAATTCTCTTTGCAAAAAAAAAATTCTGCTGGGATCTTCTTTGCAAGGGTCGGAACTTCACAACCATTTTTTGGGGCATCATCCGATCGATGAAGGTAGTATTAAAAATTTGCATTAATATTAACGGTTTCGACAAAATTCCATATAAAAATCTGAACAATCGGTTCTCCTCCCAAACCAAAATTTGGCTGGGAATTTCTTTGCATTAGTCGAATGTGAAAACCGTGTTCTGGGGCAAAATCTGACTGATGGAAGTTGTATTCCAAATTTGAATTACTCTTAACGGTCTCTACAAGAATTCATATAAAAATCTGATCAATCGGCTCTTCCCGCAAAACGATATTTCTGCTGGGAATTTATTTGCAATTGTCGGAACATGACGACCGTTTTCTCTGACAACATCTGGCCTACGGAAGTCTTATTCCAAATTGGCATTACTCTTAACGGTTTCGACAAGATTTCTTAAAAAAATCTGAACAATCGGTTCTCTTTGCAAGGGTCGGAACGTGATATTTCAAATGATACCAAATTAAGCCCATAATCGTACTTAATCGTCCATAATTGTCAAAAAAAGAAGAAAAATATAAAAAAAGGCAAAATCGTCAAACTTTGTCAGATGATACCAAATTAAGTCAAAATCTTCCTAAGTCGTCGAGAGTTGTCAAAAAACACCAAATACCACCAAAAAACGTCAGAAAACGAAAAATATTGTCAAGTGATACCGAATAAGACCTAAGACTGTGCTAATTCGTCCAGAATGGTCAAAGAAACTTCAAAAACTGTCAACTGATACCAAATTAAGCTAAAAACGTCTTTATGATACAAAATTATTAAAAATGATACCAATTAATTCCTAACATCGTCCTTATTCGTCAAGAATCGTCAAAAAACGTCGAAAACCATAAAAAAACGACAAAAACCGTGAAACATTGTCAAATGATAACAAATTTAGACCAAAATTGTCCTAAGTCGTCAAGATTGGTCAAAAAACGTCAAAAAAGATAAAAAAAACTTCAAAAACTGTCAAATGATACCAAATTAAGCTAAAATCGTCATTATTTCTCTAGAATGGTCAAAAACGTCAAAAAACATTAAAAAAACCTGAAAAACCGTAAAAAATTGTCAAATGATAACAAATTATTCCCAAAATCATCCTAAGTCTTCCAGAAAGGTCAAAAAACGTTAAAAAACGTGAAAAATTGTCAAGTGATAGCAAATTAAGCCCAAAATCGTCCTAATTCTTCCAGAATGGTCAAAGAAAGGCAAAAACCATATAAAAACGTCAAAAACCCTCAAACAATCTCAAATGATACCAAATTAAGTCCAAAATCTTTATAAGTCATCCAGGATGGGCAAAAAACGAAAAAAAAACGTCAAAAACCATAAAACACGTCAAAAAACGTTAAAGTTTGTCAATTGATACCAAATTAAGACAAAAATCTTCGTAAGTCGTCTAGAATGGTCAAAAAACGTTAAAAACCATAAAAAAACGAGAAAAACCGTCAAAAATTGTCAAATGATAACAAATTATACGTAAAATTTTCCTAAGGTGTCCAGAATGGTCAAAAAATCTTAAAAAACGTTAAAAATTGTCAAAGGATAACAAATTAATCCCAAAATCGTCAAGGTCAATCCAAAGGTCAAAACACGTTAAAAAATATCAAAAGTTGTCAGATGATACCAAATAAAGCCGAAAATCTTCCTAAGTCGCCTAGAACTTTCAAAAAACGTCGAAAACCATAAAAAAAGTAAAAAACCTCAAAGATTGTCGAATGATACCAAATTATCCCTAAAATCGTCGTTATTCGTGCAGAATGGTCAAAAAAAGGCAAAAACCATAAAAAAACGTCAAGAACCGCATAAAATTGTCAAACGATAACAAATTAGACCCAAAATCATCCTTAGTCGTCCAGAATGGTCAAGAAATGTTAAATACCATAACAAAAAAACCTGAAAAACCGTAAAAAATTATCAAATGATAACAAATTATTCCCAAAATCATCCTAAGTCGTCCAGAAAGGTCAAAAGACGTTAAAAAAAGTGAAAAATTGTCAAGTGATAGCAAATTAAGCCGAAAATCGTCCTAATTCGTCCAGAATGGTCGAAGAAAGTCAAAAACCATATATAAACGTCAAAAACCGTCAAACAATGTCAAATGATACCAAATTAAGTCCAAAATCTTTATAAGTCATCCAGGATGGGCAAAAAACGAAAAAAAACGTCAAAAACCATAAAACACGTCAAAAAACGTTAAAGTTTGTCAATTGATACCAAATTAAGACAAAAATCTTCGTAAGTCGTCTAGAATGGTCAAAAAACCTTAAAAACCATAAAAAAACGAGAAAAAACGTCAAAAAACATTTAAAAAAAAGTCAAAAATTGCCAACTGATACCAAATTAAGCCCAAAATCTTCTTACGTCGTCCAGAATATGCATAAAACGTCAAAAAACATCAAAAACCGTCAAACATTGTCAAATGATACCAAATTAGGTCCAAAATCATCTTTAGTCCTCCAGGATGCGGAAAAAACGAAAAAAAATTTCAAAAACCATAAAAAACGTCAAAAAACGTGAAAATATGTCAAATGGTACCAAATTACCACAAAAATCTTCCTAAGTAGTCCAGAATGGTCAAAAAACGTTAAAAACCATAAAAAGGACGTAAAAAACAGTCAAAAATTGTCAAGTGATACCAATTTATTCCTAACATCGTCCTTATTCGTCAAGAATGGTCAAAAACCATTAAACAAACATAAAAAACGTCAAAAATTGTCAACTGATACCAAATTAAGTCGTCCAGAATATGCATAAAACGTAAAAAAACGTCAGAAAACCTCAAAAAACGTCAAAAACGTCAAAAAGCGTCAAAAAACCTCAAAAACGTCAAAAACGTCCAAAAATATCAAAAAACGTCAAAAACGTAAAAAAACGTCAGAAACGTCAAAAAACTTCAAAAATTGTCAAATGACACCATCTGACGTCAGAAACGTCAAAAAACGTCGAAAACGTCAAAAAAAGTCAAAAAACGTCAAAAACGTAAAAAAAACGTCAAAAAATGTCAATAACCAAATTAAGTCCTAAATCGGTATTAGTCGCTTAGAAACGTCAAAAATGTCGAAAACGTCAAAAACGTCAAATAACGTCAAAAAACGTCGAAAACGTCAAAAACGTCAAAAAACTTCATAAATTGTCCAATGATACCAAATTAAGCCCTGAAACGATCTAAGTCATTTATAAACGTCAAAAAACGTCAAAAACATCAAAAACGTCAAATAAGGTCAAAAAACGTCAAAAACGTCAAAAACGTCAAACAACGTCAAAAAACGTCGAAAACGACAAAAAACCCCAAAAAACTTCAACAATTGTCAAATGACACCATCTTAAGCCCTGAATCGCCATAAATCGTCTAGAAACGTCATAAAACGTCAAAAACGTCAAATAACCCCAAAAAACGTCAAAAATTGTCGAATGACACCATCTTAAGCCCTGAATCGCCCTAAATCAAATTGACGTTTATAAACGACTTTGAAAACGTCAAAAAATCGTCAAAAACGTCAAAAAATGACAAAAACCAAAGTAAGCCCTAAATCGGTATTAGTCGCTTAGAAACGTCAAAAAACGTCAAACAACTTCAAAATTGTCCAATGATTCCAAATTAAGCCCCAAATAGCTAGTATTCGCATGGAATCGTCAAAAAACGTTGATAACGTCAAAAACCGACAAAAAACGTCGTAAACGTCAAAATCGTCAAAAAACGTCAAAAACGTCAAAAAACTTCATAAATTGTCCAATGATACCAAATTAAGCCCTGCAACGATCTAAGTCGTTTATAAACGTCAAAAAACGTCAAAAACATCAAAAACGTCAAATATCGTAAAAAAACGTCAAAAAACGTCAAAACGTTAAAAACGTCAAAAAACGTCAAAAAACGTCGAAAACGTCAAAAAACCTCAAAAAATTTCAACAATTGTCAAATGATACCAACTTAAGCCCTGAATCTTATCTCTTAATCGTCCTTAATTTTCCAGAAACCTCAAAAAACCGCATGTCCGATCTTGTTGACATGTTTATTCTTTTCAACTTGTCCAAACTCGTCAAACTTGTAAAACTTTTCAGACATCATAAACTTGTTAACTTGTCTAAACATGCCAACTTTTCTAAACTTGTCCAATCTTGTAAACTTGCCTAAACGTTTCAACTTCTCCAAACATGTCAAATTTTCCAAACTTGTATAAAGTTGAAAAAATGTCCACTCCATTCAACATGCTCTAATCTTGTAAACTTGCCCAATCCTTTCAACTTGTCCAAACATGTCAACTTTTATAAACTTATCTAAACTTGTAAACTGGTCCAAATCTTTCAACTTGACGAAACTTGTCGAACATGTCAAAGCTTTCAAACATCATAAACTTGTTAACTTGTCTAAACATGCCATATTTTCAAAACGTGTAAAAAACTTGTAAACTTGCCCAAACGTTTTAACTTGTCCAAACATGTCAACTTTTCCAAACTTGTCCAAATTTAAAAAAATGTCCACTCCATTCAACTTGTTTTTTGACGTTTTTGACGTTTTTTGACGTTTTTGTGGTTTTTTGACGTTTTTTGACGTTTTTGACGTTTTTTGACGTTTCTTGACGTTTTTTGACATTTTCGACGTTTTTGACGTTTTTTGAGGTTTTTGAACGATTTGAAGTAGTTGACAATTTTTGACGTTATTTGATGTTTTTTCTTCAAAATATCAAAAAATTCTCCAATTCTACCAAATTAAGCCCTAAATCGCTGTAAGTCGTCTACAATGGTCATTAAATGTCATAAACTTCAAAAAACGTCAAAAAACGTCAAAAACGTCAAAAACGTGAATAAACGTCAAAAAACGTCAAAAAACGTCTAAAACATCATAAAACGTTAAAAACGTCAAAAAAACGTCAAAAAACGTCAAAGACCTCAAAAACGTCACAAACGTCAAGTAACGTCAAAAAACGTCGAAAACGTCAATAACGTCAAAAAACGTCAAAAAACGTCAAAAACGTCAAAAAACGTCACAAAACGTCAAAAAACGTCAAAAAACGTCAAGAATTTCAAAAACGTCAAACGTCATTGTTTTCGACGTTTTTCTACGATTCTGGAAGAAAAAGGCTTAATTTAGTATCATTTGACAGTTTTTTACATCTCTCAATGTTTTTGGACCATTCTGGACGATTATGTACAATTTAACGCTTAAATTTTTATCAATTGACAATTTTTGACGGTTTTTCACGTTTTTTTATGGTTTTGGACGATTTTGGACCATTGTGGACCAATAAGGACGATTTTAGGTATAATTTTTTATCATTTCCAATTTGTGGCGTTTTTTGATGTTTCTTGACAGCTCGGGGCGACTTAAGATGATATTGCTCTTAATTTATTATCATTTGACAATTTTTTACGGTATTTGACTTTTTTTAAGGTTTTCGACGTTTTTTGACGATTTTGGACGAAAAAAGACGATTTTAGGCTTAAGACAGACCAAATGAAAATTATTTTTTTATTCCGCAGAATGGTGTGAGAGCGATATAATTTTTTTTATTTTGGCCTGTTATTTTTCAACGACTTAGGTGGGAAGTTAAATTATTTTTTAATTCCGTAGAATGGTATGACTGAGAGATAATTTTTTTTTTGCCACTTCATTTTTAAAAGACTTAGATGCCCCCTGCGCCGTGCACGAGACGGTTTCTGTAGTAGTCTTTAAAAAAAAAGTTCATTTTTATACCGTCCGAGTCAAAATTATTTTTTCACTCTGTAGAATGGTATGACAGCGAGATAATTTTTTTTATTTTGCTCCGTAATTTTTTAATGACTTAGGTGCCCCCTGCGCCGTGAACATGTCTATTTCAGTAGGGGTCCTGATTTTTACGATTCTCGAGAATGGTGTGACAGCGAGGAATAATATGTTATGACCTGTTATTTTTTCTACGTCATAGATGCCCCCTGCGCCATGCACGAGTCGGTTTCTGTAGGAGTCCTGATATTTTGAAAATACATTTCATTTTTTTACCTTCTGAGTCAAAATTCTTTTTTCAATCACTAGAATGGTATGACAGCAAGAAATATTTTTTTTTGGCAGTTATTCACCGTAAATCACTGTAAACCACCGTATTTCACCGTAAATCACCGTTATTAAACGTAAAGTTTTCAGAAAATCACCGTAATTTACCGTAATTCGCGGTAGTTCACCGTAAATTTGATGTTAATTAAGTATGTTCACCGTAACTCACTGAAAACTTTTTGGAAAACCACCGTTTATCACCGTTATTCACCGTAAATCACCGTAATTCAACGTAAATCACAGTAAGTCATCGTAAATCGCGGTCATTTACCGTAATTCACAGTATCACCGTAAGCATTTCAGAAAATCACCGTACTTCACCATGTTTCACCGCATTTCACCGTGAATCACCGTAATGCACCGTAATTCACCATAAACTTTTCAGAAAATCACCGTAATTCACCGTGTTTCACAGTAATTCACCGTAAATCACAGTTACGCACCGTAATTCACAGCAAACTTTTCTGAAAATCACCGTAATTTATCGTAATTTACCGTAATTCTCTTTAAATAACCGTATATCAGGGTCATTAACCGTAATTCAATTTAATTCACCGTAAATCACCGTAATTCACCGTAAACTTTTCAGAAAACCACCATAATTCACGGTAAATCAATGTTTATTCACCGTAAATCAGCGTAGTTTGCCGAAAGTCATCGTAATTCAACGTTAATCACAGTAAATTCAATTCACCATAAACTTTTCAGAAAATCACCATAATTCACGGTGTTTTACCGTAATTCAAGTTAAATTACAGTTATGTACCGTAATTCAAAAAAACTTTTCAGAAAATCACCCTAATTTACCGTAATTTACCGTAATTCACCGTAGTTCACCGCATTTTAGCGAAAATCACAGTAACTCACAGTATTTCACCGTAATTTATAGTAATTCTACGTAAACTTTTAATGAAATCACCGTAATTCACCGTATATCACCGTAAATCATCGTTATTCACCTTATTTTGCTGTAAGTCATCGTAAATTAACGTTCATCATAGTAAATAAATGCAATTAACCGTAAATCGCCGTAATTCACCGAAGTTCAGAGAAATTCACAGTAAGCTTTTCTGAAATCCACCGTAATTCATCGTAATTTACCGTTATTCACTTTAAATCACCGTAAATCAGCGTCATTAACCGTAATTCACTGTAATTCACGTTAACCTTTTTCAAAAACCACCGTAATTCACCGTAGACTTTTTGGAAAACTACCGTAAATCACCGTAATTCAGTGTAAATCAACATTAGTTCATCAGCGTAATTTGCCGTAATTCATCATAATTCAACGTAAATCACAGTAAATCACAGTAAATCACAGTAAATCACAGTAATTCATCGAAGGCTTATCAGAAAATCACCGTAATTCACCGTGTTTCACCGTATTTAACCGTAAATCACCGTAATGCACAGTATTTCACGGTAAACTTATCAGAAAATCACCGTAATTCACCGCAAATCACCGTAATTCACCGTAAATCTTAGTAAATCACGGTAATTCACCGTAATTCGCCGTAAGTCATCGTAAATCTACGTTAATCATAGTAAATCACTGTAATTCACCGTAAATCGCCCTAATTGCAAAACAAATGTTTCTCCTGCGAACGTCTAGACAAAAGTCGGAATATGACAATCATTTTCTAAGGCACCATCTGACCAATGGAATTTGTATTCCGAAATTGAATTACTCATAACGTTCTCGTCAAGATTTCATAAAAAAAAACAAAACTTAATTCTCTTTGCAAAAAAAAAATTCTGCTGGGATCTTCTTTGCAAGGGTCGGAACTTCACAACCATTTTTTGGGGCATCATCCGATCGATGAAGGTAGTATTAAAAATTTGCATTAATATTAACGGTTTCGACAAAATTCCATATAAAAATCTGAACAATCGGTTCTCCTCCCAAACCAAAATTTGGCTGGGAATTTCTTTGCATTAGTCGAATGTGAAAACCGTGTTCTGGGGCAAAATCTGACTGATGGAAGTTGTATTCCAAATTTGAATTACTCTTAACGGTCTCTACAAGAATTCATATAAAAATCTGATCAATCGGCTCTTCCCGCAAAACGATATTTCTGCTGGGAATTTATTTGCAATTGTCGGAACATGACGACCGTTTTCTCTGACAACATCTGGCCTACGGAAGTCTTATTCCAAATTGGCATTACTCTTAACGGTTTCGACAAGATTTCTTAAAAAAATCTGAACAATCGGTTCTCTTTGCAAGGGTCGGAACGTGATATTTCAAATGATACCAAATTAAGCCCATAATCGTACTTAATCGTCCATAATTGTCAAAAAAAGAAGAAAAATATAAAAAAAGGCAAAATCGTCAAACTTTGTCAGATGATACCAAATTAAGTCAAAATCTTCCTAAGTCGTCGAGAGTTGTCAAAAAACACCAAATACCACCAAAAAACGTCAGAAAACGAAAAATATTGTCAAGTGATACCGAATAAGACCTAAGACTGTGCTAATTCGTCCAGAATGGTCAAAGAAACTTCAAAAACTGTCAACTGATACCAAATTAAGCTAAAAACGTCTTTATGATACAAAATTATTAAAAATGATACCAATTAATTCCTAACATCGTCCTTATTCGTCAAGAATCGTCAAAAAACGTCGAAAACCATAAAAAAACGACAAAAACCGTGAAACATTGTCAAATGATAACAAATTTAGACCAAAATTGTCCTAAGTCGTCAAGATTGGTCAAAAAACGTCAAAAAAGATAAAAAAAACTTCAAAAACTGTCAAATGATACCAAATTAAGCTAAAATCGTCATTATTTCTCTAGAATGGTCAAAAACGTCAAAAAACATTAAAAAAACCTGAAAAACCGTAAAAAATTGTCAAATGATAACAAATTATTCCCAAAATCATCCTAAGTCTTCCAGAAAGGTCAAAAAACGTTAAAAAACGTGAAAAATTGTCAAGTGATAGCAAATTAAGCCCAAAATCGTCCTAATTCTTCCAGAATGGTCAAAGAAAGGCAAAAACCATATAAAAACGTCAAAAACCCTCAAACAATCTCAAATGATACCAAATTAAGTCCAAAATCTTTATAAGTCATCCAGGATGGGCAAAAAACGAAAAAAAAACGTCAAAAACCATAAAACACGTCAAAAAACGTTAAAGTTTGTCAATTGATACCAAATTAAGACAAAAATCTTCGTAAGTCGTCTAGAATGGTCAAAAAACGTTAAAAACCATAAAAAAACGAGAAAAACCGTCAAAAATTGTCAAATGATAACAAATTATACGTAAAATTTTCCTAAGGTGTCCAGAATGGTCAAAAAATCTTAAAAAACGTTAAAAATTGTCAAAGGATAACAAATTAATCCCAAAATCGTCAAGGTCAATCCAAAGGTCAAAACACGTTAAAAAATATCAAAAGTTGTCAGATGATACCAAATAAAGCCGAAAATCTTCCTAAGTCGCCTAGAACTTTCAAAAAACGTCGAAAACCATAAAAAAAGTAAAAAACCTCAAAGATTGTCGAATGATACCAAATTATCCCTAAAATCGTCGTTATTCGTGCAGAATGGTCAAAAAAAGGCAAAAACCATAAAAAAACGTCAAGAACCGCATAAAATTGTCAAACGATAACAAATTAGACCCAAAATCATCCTTAGTCGTCCAGAATGGTCAAGAAATGTTAAATACCATAACAAAAAAACCTGAAAAACCGTAAAAAATTATCAAATGATAACAAATTATTCCCAAAATCATCCTAAGTCGTCCAGAAAGGTCAAAAGACGTTAAAAAACGTGAAAAATTGTCAAGTGATAGCAAATTAAGCCGAAAATCGTCCTAATTCGTCCAGAATGGTCGAAGAAAGTCAAAAACCATATATAAACGTCAAAAACCGTCAAACAATGTCAAATGATACCAAATTAAGTCCAAAATCTTTATAAGTCATCCAGGATGGGCAAAAAACGAAAAAAAACGTCAAAAACCATAAAACACGTCAAAAAACGTTAAAGTTTGTCAATTGATACCAAATTAAGACAAAAATCTTCGTAAGTCGTCTAGAATGGTCAAAAAACCTTAAAAACCATAAAAAAACGAGAAAAAACGTCAAAAAACATTTAAAAAAAAGTCAAAAATTGCCAACTGATACCAAATTAAGCCCAAAATCTTCTTACGTCGTCCAGAATATGCATAAAACGTCAAAAAACATCAAAAACCGTCAAACATTGTCAAATGATACCAAATTAGGTCCAAAATCATCTTTAGTCCTCCAGGATGCGGAAAAAACGAAAAAAAAATTCAAAAACCATAAAAAACGTCAAAAAACGTGAAAATATGTCAAATGGTACCAAATTACCACAAAAATCTTCCTAAGTAGTCCAGAATGGTCAAAAAACGTTAAAAACCATAAAAAGGACGTAAAAAACAGTCAAAAATTGTCAAGTGATACCAATTTATTCCTAACATCGTCCTTATTCGTCAAGAATGGTCAAAAACCATTAAACAAACATAAAAAACGTCAAAAATTGTCAACTGATACCAAATTAAGTCGTCCAGAATATGCATAAAACGTAAAAAAACGTCAGAAAACCTCAAAAAACGTCAAAAACGTCAAAAAGCGTCAAAAAACCTCAAAAACGTCAAAAACGTCCAAAAATATCAAAAAACGTCAAAAACGTAAAAAAACGTCAGAAAAGTCAAAAAACTTCAAAAATTGTCAAATGACACCATCTGACGTCAGAAACGTCAAAAAACGTCGAAAACGTCAAAAAAAGTCAAAAAACGTCAAAAACGTAAAAAAAACGTCAAAAAATGTCAATAACCAAATTAAGTCCTAAATCGGTATTAGTCGCTTAGAAACGTCAAAAATGTCGAAAACGTCAAAAACGTCAAATAACGTCAAAAAACGTCGAAAACGTCAAAAACGTCAAAAAACTTCATAAATTGTCCAATGATACCAAATTAAGCCCTGAAACGATCTAAGTCATTTATAAACGTCAAAAAACGTCAAAAACATCAAAAACGTCAAATAAGGTCAAAAAACGTCAAAAACGTCAAAAACGTCAAACAACGTCAAAAAACGTCGAAAACGACAAAAAACCCCAAAAAACTTCAACAATTGTCAAATGACACCATCTTAAGCCCTGAATCGCCATAAATCGTCTAGAAACGTCATAAAACGTCAAAAACGTCAAATAACCCCAAAAAACGTCAAAAATTGTCGAATGACACCATCTTAAGCCCTGAATCGCCCTAAATCAAATTGACGTTTATAAACGACTTTGAAAACGTCAAAAAATCGTCAAAAACGTCAAAAAATGACAAAAACCAAAGTAAGCCCTAAATCGGTATTAGTCGCTTAGAAACGTCAAAAAACGTCAAACAACTTCAAAATTGTCCAATGATTCCAAATTAAGCCCCAAATAGCTAGTATTCGCATGGAATCGTCAAAAAACGTTGATAACGTCAAAAACCGACAAAAAACGTCGTAAACGTCAAAATCGTCAAAAAACGTCAAAAACGTCAAAAAACTTCATAAATTGTCCAATGATACCAAATTAAGCCCTGCAACGATCTAAGTCGTTTATAAACGTCAAAAAACGTCAAAAACATCAAAAACGTCAAATATCGTAAAAAAACGTCAAAAAACGTCAAAACGTTAAAAACGTCAAAAAACGTCAAAAAACGTCGAAAACGTCAAAAAACCTCAAAAAATTTCAACAATTGTCAAATGATACCAACTTAAGCCCTGAATCTTATCTCTTAATCGTCCTTAATTTTCCAGAAACCTCAAAAAACCGCATGTCCGATCTTGTTGACATGTTTATTCTTTTCAACTTGTCCAAACTCGTCAAACTTGTAAAACTTTTCAGACATCATAAACTTGTTAACTTGTCTAAACATGCCAACTTTTCTAAACTTGTCCAATCTTGTAAACTTGCCTAAACGTTTCAACTTCTCCAAACATGTCAAATTTTCCAAACTTGTATAAAGTTGAAAAAATGTCCACTCCATTCAACATGCTCTAATCTTGTAAACTTGCCCAATCCTTTCAACTTGTCCAAACATGTCAACTTTTATAAACTTATCTAAACTTGTAAACTGGTCCAAATCTTTCAACTTGACGAAACTTGTCGAACGTGTCAAAGCTTTCAAACATCATAAACTTGTTAACTTGTCTAAACATGCCATATTTTCAAAACGTGTAAAAACTTGTAAACTTGCCCAAACGTTTTAACTTGTCCAAACATGTCAACTTTTCCAAACTTGTCCAAATTTAAAAAAATGTCCACTCCATTCAACTTGTTTTTTGACGTTTTTGACGTTTTTTGACGTTTTTGTGGTTTTTTGACGTTTTTTGACGTTTTTGACGTTTTTTGACGTTTCTTGACGTTTTTTGACATTTTCGACGTTTTTGACGTTTTTTGAGGTTTTTGACGTTTTTTGACGTTTTTTTACGTTTTTTGACGTTTTTGACGTTTTTTGACGTTTTTTGACATTTTTGACGTTTTTGACGTTTTTTGAGGTTTTTGACGTTTTTTGACGTTTTTTGACATTTTTGACGTTTTTGACATTTGTTGAGGTTTTTGACGTTTTTTGACGTTTTTGACGTTTTTTGACGTTTTTGACGTTTTTTCGCGTTTTTTGACGTTTTTAGACGTTTTTGACGTTTTATGACGTTTCTTGACGATTTAGGGCGATTCAGGGCTTAATATGGTTCAATCTACAGAAAATTGCTATAAGATACCAAATGAAGCACTAATTCGCTCATAATCGTCCTTAATTTTCCAGAAACCTCAAAAAACCGCATGTCCAATCTTGTTGCCTTGTTTATTCTTTTCAACTTGTCCAAACTCGTCAAACTTGTAAAACTTTTCAAACATCATAAACTTGTTAACTTGTCTAAACATGCCAACTTTTCTAAACTTGTCAAACCTTGTAAACTTGCCCAATCCTTTCACCTTGACTAAACATGTCAAATTTTCTAAACTTATCTAAACTTGTAAACTGGTCCAAAACTTACAACTTGTCCAAACTTGTCAAACGTGTCAAAGCTTTCAAACATCATAAACTTGTTAACTTGTCTAAACATGCCAACTGTTCAAAACTTATCCAATCTTGAAAACTTGCCTAAGGGTTTCAACTTCTCCAAACATGTCAACTTTTCCAAACTTGTATAGAGTTGTAAAAATGTCCACTCCATTCAAGTTGAAATGAAACGTTTAGGCAAGTTTACAAGATTGGACAAGTTTTGAACAGTTGGCATGTTAAGACAAGTTAACAATTTTATGTTGTTTGAAAGCCTTGACACGTTTGACAAGTTTGGACAAGTTGTAAGTTTTGGACCAGTTTACAAGTTTAGATAAGTTTATAAAAGTGGACATGTTTGGACAAGTTGAAAGGATTGGGCAAGTTTACAGGGTTGGACAAGTTTCGAAAATGTTGACATGTTACGATAAATATGCCATGTTTGACAAGTTTGGGCAAGTTGAATGGAGTTCGGGACGACTTAGGACGATTTTGGGCTTAATTTGGTTTGATTTCACAATGTTTGACGGTTTTAGACGTTTTTTTTATTAGTTTTCAACCTTTTTTGAGCATTCTGGAAAATAAAGGACGATTAAGAGCGAATTAGGGCTTCATTTGGTATCTTATAACAATTTTCTGTAGATTTTGAAGTTTTTGATGTTTTTGACGATTTTTGACGTTTTTTTAACGTTTTTGACGTTTTTTAACGTTTTCTTGCCATTTTGGACGACTAAGAACGATTTGAAGTAGTTGACAATTTTTGACGTTATTTGATGTTTTTTCTTCAAAATTTCAAAAAATTCTCCAATTCTACCAAATTAAGCCCTAAATCGCTGTAAGTCGTCTACAATGGTCATTAAACGTCAAAAATGTCAAAAAACGTCTAAAACATCAAAAAACGTCAAAAACGTCAAAAAAACGTCAAAAAACGTCGAACGTCAAAAACGTTAAAAAACGTCAAAAAACGTCAAAAAACGTCAAAAAACGTCGAACACGTCAAAAACGTTAAAAAACGTCAAAAAACGTCAAAAAACGTCTAAAACATCAAAAAACGTCAAAAACGTCAAAAAAACGTCAAAAAACGTCAAAAACGTCAAAAACCTCAAAAACGTCAAATAACGTCAAAAAACGTCAAAAAACGTCGAACACGTCAAAAACGTCAAAAAACGTCAAAAAACGTCAAAAACGTCAAAAAACGGCAAAAAACGTCAAAAAAGGTCAAAAACGTTAAAAAAAAACGTCAAAAACGTACAAAACGTCAAAATACGTCAAAAAACGTCAAAAAACGTCAAGAACGTCAAAAACGTCAAACGTCATAATGGCTTAATTTAGTATCATGTGACAGTTTTTTTACATCTCTCAATGTTTTTGGACCATTCTGGACGATTATGTACAATTTAACGCTTAAATTTTTATCAATTGACAATTTTTGACGGTTTTTCACGTTTTTTTATGGTTTTGGACGATTTTGGACCATTGTGGACCAATAAGGACGATTTTAGGTATAATTTTTTATCATTTCCAATTTGTGGCGTTTTTTGATGTTTCTTGACAGCTCGGGGCGACTTAAGATGATATTGCTCTTAATTTATTATCATTTGACAATTTTTTACGGTATTTGACTTTTTTTAAGGTTTTCGACGTTTTTTGACGATTTTGGACGAAAAAAGACGATTTTAGGCTTAAGACAGACCAAATGAAAATTATTTTTTTATTCCGCAGAATGGTGTGAGAGCGATATAATTTTTTTTATTTTGGCCTGTTATTTTTCAACGACTTAGGTGGGAAGTTAAATTATTTTTTAATTCCGTAGAATGGTATGACTGAGAGATAATTTTTTTTTTGCCACTTCATTTTTAAAAGACTTAGATGCCCCCTGCGCCGTGCACGAGACGGTTTCTGTAGTAGTCTTGATACTTTAAAAAAAAAGTTCATTTTTATACCGTCCGAGTCAAAATTATTTTTTCACTCTGTAGAATGGTATGACAGCGAGATAATTTTTTTTATTTTGCTCCGTAATTTTTTAATGACTTAGGTGCCCCCTGCGCCGTGAACATGTCTATTTCAGTAGGGGTCCTGATTTTTACGATTCTCGAGAATGGTGTGACAGCGAGGAATAATATGTTATGACCTGTTATTTTTTCTACGTCATAGATGCCCCCTGCGCCATGCACGAGTCGGTTTCTGTAGGAGTCCTGATATTTTGAAAATACATTTCATTTTTTTACCTTCTGAGTCAAAATTCTTTTTTCAATCACTAGAATGGTATGACAGCAAGAAATATTTTTTTTTGGCAGTTATTCACCGTAAATCACTGTAAACCACCGTAATTCACCGTAATTCGCCGTAAGTTATAGTAATTCAACTTAAATCATAAAAAAACAATGAAATTCACCGAAAATCTCCGTAATTCACCGTAATTAACTGTATCTAACCGTAAAATGATCAGAAAATTACCGTTATTCACCATAACTCACTGTAATTCACCGTAAATCACAGTTATTTACCATAAATCAGGTTAATTCTCCGTAAATCACCGTAAAGCTCCGTAAATCACCGTTTGTTACCGTAATTCAACTTAAATCACCGTAAATCAGCGTCATTAACCTTAATTCACTGTAATTCACGGTAAATCACAGTACTTTACCGTAAATCACCGTATTTCACCGTAAATCACCGTTATTCAACGTAAAGTTTTCAGAAAATCACCGTAATTTACCGTAATTCGCGGTAGTTCACCGTAAATTTGATGTTAATTAAGTATGTTCACCGTAACTCACTGAAAACTTTTTGGAAAACCACCGTTTATCACCGTTATTCACCGTAAATCACCGTAATTCAACGTAAATCACAGTAAGTCATCGTAAATCGCGGTCATTTACCGTAATTCACAGTATCACCGTAAGCATTTCAGAAAATCACCGTACTTCACCGTGTTTCACGCATTTCACCGTGAATCACCGTAATGCACCGTAATTCACCATAAACTTTTCAGAAAATCACCGTAATTCACCGTGTTTCACAGTAATTCACCGTAAATCACAGTTACGCACCGTAATTCACAGCAAACTTTTCTGAAAATCACCGTAATTTATCGTAATTTACCGTAATTCTCTTTAAATAACCGTATATCAGGGTCATTAACCGTAATTCAATTTAATTCACCGTAAATCACCGTAATTCATCGTAAACTTTTCAGAAAACCACCATAATTCACGGTAAATCAATGTTTATTCACCGTAAATCAGCGTAGTTTGCCGAAAGTCATCGTAATTCAACGTTAATCACAGTAAATTCAATTCACCATAAACTTTTCAGAAAATCACCGTAATTCACCGTGTTTCACAGTAATTCACCGTAAATCACAGTTACGCACCGTAATTCACAGCAAACTTTTCTGAAAATCACCGTAATTTATCGTAATTTACCGTAATTCTCTTTAAATAACCGTATATCAGGGTCATTAACCGTAATTCAATTTAATTCACCGTAAATCACCGTAATTCACCGTAAACTTTTCAGAAAACCACCATAATTCACGGTAAATCAATGTTTATTCACCGTAAATCAGCGTAGTTTGCCGAAAGTCATCGTAATTCAACGTTAATCACTGTAAATCACAGTAATTCATCGTAAGCTTTTCAGAAAATTACCGTAATTCACCGCTTTTTACCGTAATTCACCGTGAATCACCTTAATACATAGTAATTCGCCGGAAACTTTTCGGAAAATCACCGTAATTTACCGGTAGTTTACCGTAAATTCGCAGTAAATTATGTATATACACGGTAATTCACCGTAAACTTTTTGGAAAACCACTGTTAATCACCATTATTCACCGAAAATCACCGTAATTTACCGTAATTCACAGTAATTCACCTTAAATATTTCAGAAAATCACCGTAATCACAGAAATTCACCTTCAAAATTTCAGAAAATAAACGTAATTCACCGTAATTCACCGTAATTTCTCGTAAATCACAGCAAATCATCGTTATTCACCGTAATTCGACGTAAGTCATTGTAAACCAACGTAAATCATAGTAAATCACTGTAATTCACCGTAAATCAACGTAATTAAATGTAATTCATAACAACTCACGGTAAACTTTTCTGAAAATCACCGGTATTCATCGTAATTTACGGTAATTCACTTTAAATCACCGTAAATCAACGTCATTTACCATAATTCACTGTGAATCACGGTAAATTTTTCAGAAAATCACCGTAATTCACGGTAAACTTTTTGGAAAACCACCGTTAATCACCGTAATTCACTATAAATCAACGTTAATTCCCCGTATATCAGCGTAATTCGCCCTAAGTCATCTTAATTCATCGTAAATCACAGTAATTCATCGTAAATCACCGTCATTTACCGTAATTCATACTAATTCAAAGTAAGCTTTTTAGAAAATCACCATAATTCACCGTGTTTTACCGTAATTCAAGGTAAATTACAGTTATGTACCGTAATTCAAAAAAACTTTTCAGAAAATCACCCTAATTTACCGTAATTTACCGTAATTCACCGTAGTTCACCGTATTTCAGCGTAAATCACAGTAACTCACAGTATTTCACCGTAATTTACGGTAATTCTACTTAAATTTTTAATGAAATCACCGTAATTCACCGTAAATCACCGTAAATCATCGTTATTCACCTTATTTTGCTGTAAGTCATCGTAAATTAACGTTCATCATAGTAAATAAATGCAATTAACCGTAAATCGCCGTAATTCACCGAAGTTCAGAGAAATTCACAGTAAGCTTTTCTGAAATCCACCGTAATTCATCGTAATTTACCGTTATTCACTTTAAATCACCGTAAATCAGCGTCATTAACCGTAATTCACTGTAATTTACGTTAAACTTTTTCAAAAACCACCGTAATTCACCGTAGACTTTTTGGAAAACTACCGTAAATCACCGTAATTCAGTGTAAATCAACATTAGTTCATCAGCGTAATTTGCCGTAATTCATCATAATTCAACGTAAATCACAGTAAATCACAGTAAATCACAGTAAATCACAGTAAATCACAGTAAATCACAGTAAATCACAGTAAATCACAGTAAATCATCGTAAATCACAGTCATTTACTTAAATTCACAGTAATTCACCGAAGGCTTTTCAGAAAATCACCG
The DNA here is from genome assembly GCA_022606495.2 of Halesus radiatus. Lineage (NCBI taxonomy): Eukaryota > Metazoa > Arthropoda > Insecta > Trichoptera > Limnephilidae > Halesus > Halesus radiatus. The sequence goes on from JAHDVE020011015.1 coordinate 36,641, forward strand.
TAATTCACCGTGTTTCACAGTATTTAAAAGTAAATCACCGTAATGCACCGTAATTAACGGTAAACTTTTCAGAAAATTACTGTAATTTACCGTAATTCGCGGTAGTTTACCGTAAATTCCTAGTAAATTACGTATATTCACCGTAAATCACCGTAAACTTTTTGGACACCCACGGATAATCACCGTTATTCACCGTAAATCACCGTTATACACCGTATTTCACAGTAATTCACCTTAAACATTTCAGAAACTCACCCTAATTCACCGTAATTCACCGTAATTCACCGTAAATCACCGTAATTCACCGTAAATCTTTGTAAATCACGGTAATTCACCGTAATTTACAGTAACTCTAGGTAAACTTATAATGAAATCACCGTCATTCACCGTAATTCACCGTTAATCACCCTTGATCATCGTTATTCACCGTAATTCGCCGTAAGTCATCGTAAATCTACGTTAATCATAGTAAATTACTGTAATTCACGGTAAATCGCCCTAATTCACCGTAATTCACAGTAATTTACTGTCATGTCAAGTCATTGAAAAGTGACGGGGCAAAATAAAAAAAAATTATCTCGCTGTCATATCATTCTGCGGAATAAAAAAATAATTTTCACTTAGTCTGTAAAAAATTGCCTTGAATATTCAAAATATCAGGACCCGTTCAGGGGGCAACTAAGTCTTTTAAATTTGTGCTGGGAATTTCTTTGCAAAGTCGGAACGTTAAAACCGTGTTCAGGGGCAACATTTGACCGACGGAAGTTGTATTTGAATTACTCTTAACGGTCTCGACAAGATTTCATAAGAAAATATTAACACTGGGTTCTCTTTGCAAAACAAAAAATTCTGCTGGGATCTTCGTTGCAAGGATCGGAACATGACAACCGTTTGCTGGGGCAACATCTGACCAATGGAAATTGCATTCTTAACTTGAATTACTATTTACAGTCTCCACAAGATTTCATAAAATATATCAACAATCTGTTGTCTTTGCAAAACAAAAATTTCTGCTGGGAACTTCTTTCCAATGGTCGGAACATGATATCCTTTTTCACGGGCAACATCTGACCGATGGAAGTTGTATTCCTAAAGTGAATTACTTTTAACTGTCTCGACAAGATTTCATAAAAATATAACAAAACATATTTCTATTTCCAAAAAAAAAAATTCGGTTGGGAACTTCTTTGCAAGGGTCTGAACATGACAATCGTTTTCTGGGGCAAAATCTGACTGATGGAAGTCTTATTCCAAATTTGCATTAGTCTTAACGGTCTCGACAAGATTTCATAAAAAAAAAACAGAAAAATTAATTGTCTTTGCAAAACAAAAGTTTCTTTTGGAAACTTCTTTGCAAGGGTCGGAACATGACAAACAGTTTTCTGGGGCAACATCTGACCGATTGGAGTTGTATTCCAAATTTGTATTACTCCTAACGGTCTCGACAAGATTTCATAAAAAATCAGAAAAATTAATTCTCTTTGCAAAACAAAAGTTTCTCCTGCGAACGTCTATACAAAAGTCAGAACATGACAATCGTTTTCTTAGGCACCATCTGAGCAATGGAATTAGTATTCCAAAATTGAATTACTCATAACGTTCTCGTCAAGATTTCATAAAAAAAAACAAAACTTAATTCTGTTTGCAAAAAAAAATTCTGCTTTATAGAAGTAAAAACCGTGTTCTGGGGCAAAATCCGACTGATGGAAGTTGTATTCCAAATTTGAATTACTCTTCAAGAAATCATATAAAAATCTGAACAATCGGCTCTTCCCGCAAAACGAAATTTCTGCTGGGAATTTTTTTGCAATTGTCGGAACATTACGACCGTTTTCTGTGGCAACATCTGGCCTACGGAAGTGTTATTCCAAATTTGCTCTTAACGGTTTCGACTAGATTTTATAATAAAATCTGAACAATCGGTTCTCTTTGCAAAACAATAATTTCTGCTGGGAATTTCTTTGCAAGGGTCGGAACGTGATATGTCAAATGACACCAAATTAAGCCCATAATCGTACTTATTCATCCAGAATGGTAAAAAAAAAGTCTAAAAATATAAAAAAACGTCAAAACCCGTAAAAAATTGTCAAATGATAACAAATTAAGCCCAAAACGTCTATATTTCAGAATGGTTAGAATGGTTCAGAATGGTCAAAAACGCCAAAAAACATAATAAAAAGTTCAAAAATTGTCAAATGAACACCATTTAAGCCTTAAATCGTCCTAAGTCATCCCGAACTGTTAAAAAACTTCATATAACGTAAAAAAAAGTCAAAAAACGTCCGAGGTCTTCCCGAGCTGTCAAAAAACATCAAATAACGGCAAAAACTGTGAAAAATTGTCAAATGCTAGCAAATTAATCCCAAATTCGTCCTAAGGCGTCCAGAATGGTCATAAACCATAAAAAACGTCAAAAAACTTCAAAATTTGTCAAATGATACGAAATTAAGACAAAAATTTACCTAGGTCGTTCAGAATGGGCGAAAAACGACCAAAAACATCAAAAAACATTGAAAAAACGTTAAATATTGTCAAATGATACCAAAGTAAGCCCAAAATCATAGTAGGTCGCCAAGAACGTTCAAAAAAACTCAAAAACAATAAAAAAAGTAAAAAAAGTCGAAAATTGTCAAAAGATACCAAATTAATACCTAAATCGTCCTAAGTCATCCAGATTGGTCGAAAAACGTAAAGAAGCAGAAAATACGTCAAAAATTGTCAACTGATACCAAATTAAGTTCAAAATCTTCAAAAGTCTTCCAGAACGTTCAAATAACTTTAAAAACCATAAAAAACGACAAAAAACGTCAAAGGTTGTCAAATGATTCCAAATTAACACCAAAATCTCCCTTAGTCGTTCAGATTGGTCAAAAAACGTCAAAAACCAAATAAAACATCAGAAATTGTCAAATGATACCAAATTAAGACCAAAATCGTCCTTAGTCATCCAGATTCTTCAAAAAATGTCGAACAGCATGAAAAACATCAAAAATTGTCAACTGTTACCAAATAAAGCAAAAAAAACATAATAAGTCGTCCAGTTTGGTCAAAAAACGTCAAAAAACATCAAAAAACATCAAAAATTATTAAATGATACCAAATAAAGCCCAATATCTTCCTTAGTTGTCCGAAATAGGAAAAAAACGTCAAAAAACGTCAAAATTGTCAAAAAACGTCAAAAAATATTTAAAAAAACGTCAAAAATTGCCAAATGCTACCAAATTAATCCCAAAAACTTCCTAATTCGTCCAGAACGTTCAAAAAACGTCAAAAAACATAAACAACGTCAAAAATTGTAAAATAATACTTAATTACTCCCAAAACGTTCAAAAAACGTCAAAAACTATAAAAAAAGTAAAAAAACGTCAAAAAACGTCAGAATTGTCAACTGATACTATATTAAGCCCAAAATCTTCTTAAGTTGTCCAGATTAGGTAAAAAACGTCAAAAGAGCTCAAAAAGCATAAAAAAACGTAAAAAATTGTCAATTGATACCAAATTAAACTTAAAGGATTGATAAGTCGACAAGAACGTTCAAAAAACTTCAAAAACCAGAAAAAACGTCAAAAAACCTCAAATATAATAAAAAACATCAATAACGTAAAAAATTGTCAAACGATACCATATAAGGCCCAAAATCTTATTAAGACGTCCAGAATAGGCAACAAACGTCAAAAATATCAAAAAACGTCAAAAATTGTCAAATAATACCAAATTAAACCCAAAAACTTCCTAAGTTGTCCAGAATGTTCAAAAAACGTCAAAAAACGTCAAAAATCCTCAAAAAACATGAAAAATTGTCAAATGATACAAAGTAAGCCCAAAATCGTCCGTAGTCATCCAGATTGGTCAAAAAACGTCGAAATGTGTGAAATGATACCAAATTAAGACGAAAATCGTCCTCAGTCGTCCAGATTGTTAAAAAACGTCAAAAACCCTAAAAAACGTCAAAAATTGTCAATTAATACAAAATGTATCCTAAAATCGTCATTATTTTTCCAGAATGGTCAAAAACGTCAAAAAACATTAAAAAAATTGTTAAATAATACTAAATTTTTCGTCAAAAAACGTCGAAAACCTCAATGTCAAAAAATGTAAAAAATTGTCAAATGATAATAAATTAAGAGCATTGTCATCTTAAGTCGCCCCGAGCTGTCTAAAAACATCAAAAAACGACAAAAATTGTCAAATGATAAAAAATTATACCAAAATCCTCCGTATTGGTCCAGAATGTTCCAAAATCGTCATATACCATAAGAAAACGTTAAAAACCGTCAAAAATTGTCAGCTGATAAAAATTTAAGCGATAAATTGTCCTTAATCTTCCTGAATGGTAAAAAAACGTTAAAAACCATGAAAAACGTCAAAATCATGAAAAACGTCAATAATTGTCACATAATACAAAATAAAGCCCAAAATCGTCCTTATTTTTCCAGAATGGTCAAAAACGTCAAAAAACATAAGAAAATGGTCAAAAATTATCAAACGAAAACCTATTAAACCCAAAATCTGACGTCTTTTCTGAAGTCGTCCAGAATGGTAGAAAAACGCGAAAAACCGTCAAAAATTGTCAATTGATAAGAATTTAAGCGTTAAATCGTCCTTATTCATCCAGAATGGTCAAAGAACGTCAAAACCCATAAAAAAAGAAAAAAACCGTCAAAAATTATCAAATGATAACAAATAAAGTCGTCCCAAACTGTAAAAAAACATCATATAACGTCAAAAATTGTCAAACGATACCATATAAGGCCCAAATAATATAAGAAAAACCCAGAATCGACCTTATTTCTCCAGAATGGTCAAAAACGTTAAAAACATTAAAAAAAATCGTCAAAAATTGTCAAATGATACCAAATTCAGCCTCAAATGGTCCTTATTTATCCAGAATGGTCAAAATCATAAAAAACCACAAAAACCGTAAAAAATTGTCAAATGATAACAAACTAAGCCACAAATCGTCGTCCAGAATGGTCAAAAACCGTTTAAAACCATGAAAACGTCAAAAATTGTCAAATTTGCAGAATGGTCAAAAATGCCAAAAAATATAAGAATAACGACAAATATTGTCAAATGATACCTAATTAAGAACAATATCGTACTAAGTCGTCCCGAACAGTCAAAAAACATCAAAAAACGTCAAAAAATGTCAAAAAACCACAAAAATTGTCAAATGATAATAAATAAAACCCAAAACCTTCCTAATTCGTCCAGAAATCTCAAAAATCCGCATGTCCAATCTTGTTGACTTGTTTATTCCTTTCAACTTGTCCAAACTCGTCAAACTTGTAAAACTTTTCAAACATCATAAACTTGTTAACTTGTCTAAACATGCCAATTTTTCGATAATTGTCCAACCTTGTAAACTTGCCCAATTCTTTCAACTTGTCCAAACATGTCAACTTTTCTAAACTTATCTAAACTTGTAAACTGGTCCAAATCTTTCAACTTGTCCAAACTTGTCAAACGTGTCAAAGCTTTCACACATCATAAACTTGTTAACTTGTTTAAACATGTCCACTTTTCCAAACTTGTCCAAACATGAAAAAATGTCCACTCCATTCAACTTGTCCAAACTTGTCAAACATGGCATATTTTTCAGAACATGTCAACATTTTCGAAACTTGCCCAATCCTTTCAACTTGTCCAAACATGTCAACTTTTCTAAACTTGTCCAAACTTGAAAAAATGTCCACTCCATTCAACTTTTCCAAACTTGTCAAACATGGCATATTTGTCCTAACTTGTCAACATTTTCGAAATTTGCCCTATCCTTTCATCTTGTCCAAACATGTCAACTTTTCTTAATTTATCTAAACTTGTAAACTGGTTCAACTCTTTCAACTTGTCCAAACTTGTCAAACGTATCAAAGCTTTAAAATATCATAAACTTGTTAACTTGTGTAAACATGCCATATTTTCAAAACTTGTCCAAGCTTGTAAACTTGCCCAAACGTTTCAACTTGTCCAAACATGTCAACTTTTACAAATTTGTCCAAATTAAAAAAAATGTCCAACGTCCGAAAACGTCGTAAAACGTCTAAAACGTCTGAAAACGTCCACAAAAGACTTAAAAGGTCTAGAACGTTTGTTAAATTAATAAAACATCTAAACATGTACGAAAATGTTTAAAAACGTCAAAAAAATCATAAAACGTGTAAAACGTCTTTAAATCTGCCAACATTTCTATAAACGTTCAAAAATATATTAAAACGTCTAAAACGTTGAAAAACCTCAAAAATCGTCTTATACTTCTTTAAATTGAAAAAATGACTTTAAGCGTTCAAAAATTTCTTGGAACGTCTAAAACATCTGTTAACGTATTAAAATGTTTAAAAACGTTCAAAAATGACTAAAAGCGTTAAAAAATGCCTTAAAACGTCATTACATGTACTTATATGCTTATAAACGTCCAAAAAATCTGAAAAAGTTTAAAACGTCTGAAAATGTTTACAAACGACTTAAACGTGTGTAAACATAAATAAACCTCTAAAAACTTCCAAAAATATCTTAAAACATCTAAAAACATCAAAGAACGAATATAAACGTTCAAAAACTTTTTCAAACTTCCACAAACGTCGTTAATTGTGCTGAAATGTCTAAAAACCTCACAAAATGGCTTAAAACACTTAATACGTCTGTAAAAGACTTAAAAAAAAACATCAAAAACGTCAAATACTTCAAAATCTTCAGAAAATTGTCCAATGATACAAAATTAAGCACTAATTCGCTCTAAGTCGTCTAGAATCGCCAAAAAACGTCGAACACGTCAAAAAACGTCAAAAAACGACGAAAAACGTCGTGAACGTCAAAATCGTCAAAAAACGTCAAAAACGTCAAAAAACTTCATAAACTGTCCAGTGATACCAAATTAAGCCCTGCAATGACCTAAGTCGTTTATAAACGTCAAAAAACGTCGAAAACGTCATAAAACGTCAACAAACTTTAACAATTGTCAAATGATACCAACAAGGGCCCTGAATCGCCCTAAGTCGTCTAGAAACGTCATAAAACGTTAAAAACGTCGAAAAACCTCAAAAAACGACAAAAACGTCAAAAACTTCAAAATCTTCAGAAAACTGTCCAAAGATACAAAATTAAGCCCTACTTCGCTCTAAGTCGTCTAGAAACGTCATAAAACGTCAAAAACGTCAAAAAACGTAAAAAAACGTCAAAAAAGTCAAAAACGTCGAAAAACCTCAAAAAACGACAAAAACGTCAAAATCTTCAGAAAACTGTCCAATGATACAAAATTTAGCCCTAATTCGCTCTAAATCGTCTAGAATCGTCAAAAAACTTCGAACACCTCAAAAAACGTCAAAAACGTCAAAAAACGTCAAAAAACGTCAAACAACTTAAAAAAAACTGTAAAAACTTTTTTGAAGTTTTTAAAGTTTTTTGAAAGTTTTTTTGAGTTGTTTGACGTTTTTTGACGTTTTTGACGTCTTTTGACAATTTTGACGACTTAGGAAGATTTTGGGTATAATTTGGTATCATTGCAAAATTTTTGACTTTTTTTGTAGACAAGTCTACAAGTTGGGACAAGTTTCGAAAATGTTAACATGTTAGGACAAATCTAGCATGTTTGACAAGTTTGGACAAGTTGAATGGAGTGGACGTATTTTCAAGTTTGGACAAGTTTGGAAAAGTTTACATGTTTAGACAAGTTAACAAGTTTATGATGTTTGAAAGCTTTGACACATTTGACAAGTTTGGACATGTTGAAAGATTTGGACCAGTTTACAAATTTAGATAAAATTAGAAAAGTTGACATGTATGGACAAATTGAAAGGATTGGGCAAGTTTACAAGGTTGGACAAGTTTTGAAAATGTTGACATGTTAGGACAAATATGCCATGTTTGACAAGTTTGGACAAGTTGAATGGAGTGGAAATTTTTTTAAGTTTGGACAAGTTTGGAAAAGTTGACATGTTTGGACAAGCTGAAACGTTTGGGCAAGTTTACAAGTTTGGACAAGGTTTTAAAAGTTGGCATGTTTAGACAAGTTAACAAGTTTATGATGTTTGAAAGCTTTGACACGTTTGACAAGTTTGGACCAGTTGAAAGATTTGGACCAGTTTACAAGTTTAGATTAGTTTAGGAAAGTTGACAAGTTTGGACAAGTTGAATGGAGTGGACATTTTTTCAAGTTACGACAAGTTTGGAAAAGTTGACATGTTTAGACAAGCTAACAAGTTAAGAAAGTTTATGATGATTAAAAGCTTTGACACATTTGACAAGCTTCGACAAGTTGTAATATTTGGACCAGTTTACAAGTTTAGATAAGTTTAGCAAATTTGACATGTTTGGACAAGTTGAAAGGATTGGGCCAGTTTCGAAAATGTTGACATGTTAGGATGAATATGGCACGTTTGACAAGTTTGGACAAGTTGAATGGAGTGGACATTTTTCAATTTTGGACTAGTTTGGAAAAGTTGACATGTTTGGATAAGTTGAAAGGATTGGGCAAGTTTACAAGGTTGGACAAGTTTAGAAAAGTTGGCATGTTTAGACAAGTTAACAAGTTTATGATGTTTGAAAAGTTTTACAAGTTTGACGAGTTTGGACAAGTTTTTTTTTGTTGTTTTATATGATGTTTTTTAACAGCTCGGGGCGACTAAGGATGATATTGGGTTTAATTTAGTATCATTTGACAATTTTTGACGTCTTTCAATGTTTTTCGAGTATTCCGGACCACTTAAGACCATTTTAGATTAAAATTGTTATCATATGACAATTTTTGACGGATTTTAACGTTTTTTTATGGTTCTTAACGTTTTTTTAATGTTCTCAACGTTTTTCTACCATTCTGGACGCCTTAGGACGATTTGGGGTTTAATAGGTTATCGTTTGATAATTTTTGACCATTTTCTTATGTTTTTGACGTTTTTTACCATTCTGGAAATATAAGGACGATTTTGGACTTTATTTTGTATTATTTGACAATTTTTGACGTTTTTCATGATTTTGACGTTTTTCATGGTTTTTGAGGTTTTTTGTTATGGTTTTTAACGTTTTTTACCATTCTGGACTACTTAGGAAGATTTTTGTGGTAATTTTGTACCATTTGACATATTTTCACGTTTTTTGACGTTTTTTTTCAATTTTTTCTCCATCCTGGAGGACTAAGGATGATTTTGGACCTAATTTGGTATCATTTGACAATGTTCGACGGTTTTTGATGTTTTTTTTATGGTTTTTGACGTTTTTTGACCATTCTGGACGAATAAGGACGATTTAAGGCATAATTTGGTATCATTCGACAATTTTTGACGTTTTTTTCTTTTCTTATGGTTTACGACGTTTTATGAAGATTTTCGTCCAAATTTGGTATCATCTGACAATTTTTGACGGTTTTTCCTGTTTTTTTTGGGTTTTTAACGTTTTTTGACCATTCTAGATGACTTAGGAAGATTTTGGACTTAATTTCGTATCATTTGATATTGTTTGACGGTTTTTGACGTTTTTTTTATGGTTTTTGACGTTCTTTGACCCTTCTGGACGAATTAGGACGATTTTAGGCATAATTTGGTATCATTCGACAATTTTTGACGTTTTATACTTTTCTTATGGTTTACGACGTTTTTTGAAGATTTTCGGCCAAATTTGGTATCATCTGACAATTTTTGACGTTTCTTTAACGTTTTTTGACCTTTCAGGACAACTTTGGACGATTTTGGGATTAATTTGTTATCATTTGAAAATTTTTGACGGTTTTTCATGTTTTTTTTATGGTTTTTAACGTTTTTTGACCATTCTAGACGACTTAGGAAGATTTTTGTCTAGATTTGGTATCAATTGACAAACTTTATCGTTTTTTGACGTGTTTTATGGTTTTTGACGTTTTTTTCGTTTTTTCCCAACCTGGACGACTTATTAAGATTTTGGACCATATTTGGTATCATTTGACATTGTTTGACGGTTTTTGATGTTTTTTTTATGGTTTTTGACGTTTTTTGACCATTCTGGACGAATAAGGACGATTTTAGGCATAATTTGGTATCATTCGACAATTTTTGACGTTTTTTACTTTTCTTATGGTTTACGACGTTTTTTGAAGATTTTCGGCCAAATTTGGTATCATCTGACAATTTTTGACGTTTTTTTAACGTTTTTTGACCTTTTTGGACAACTTTGGACGATTTTGGGATTAATTTGTTATCATTTGACAATTTTTGACCGTTTTTCATGTTTTTTTTATGGTTTTTAACGTTTTTTGACCATTCTAGACGACTTAGGAAGATTTTTGTCTAGATTTGGTATCAATTGACAAACTTTATCGTTTTTTGACGTGTTTTATGGTTTTTGACGTTTTTTTCGTTTTTTCCCAACCTGGACGACTTATAAAGATTTTGGACCTTATTTGGTATCATTTGACATTGTTTGACGGTTTTTGATGTTTTTTATGGTTTTTGACGTTTTTTGACCATTCTGGACGAATAAGGACGATTTTAGGCATAATTTGGTATCATTCTACAATTTTTGACGTTTTTAACTTTTTTTATGGTTTTCGACGTTCTTTGACCATTCTGGAAGGAGAAGTACGATTTGAGGATTAATTTGGCATCATTTTACAATTTTTGACGCCTTTTGACGTTTTTTGAACTTTTTTGACGTTTTTAGAGGTTATATGAAGTTTTTTGACAGTTTGGGATGACTTAGGAAGATTTTAGGATTAAATGGTTTTCATTTGACAACTTTTGACGTTTTTTTTATGTTTTTTGGCGTTTTTGACCATTCTGTAAAAATAAAAACGATTTTGGGCTTAATTCTTTATCATTTGACAATATTTAAGGTTTTTGACGTATTTTAATGGTTTTTGACCATTCTGGACGAATAAGCACAAGTTTAGGGCTTAATTGGTATCATTTGACAATTTTTGGCGTTTTCTGACGTTTTTTGATGTTATTTGGTGTGTTTTGACAACTCGGGACGACTTAGGAAAATTTTGTATTAATTTGTTATCAATTGACAATTTTTTACGGTTTTTGACGTTTTTTAAAGGTTTTTGACCATTCTGGACGAATAAGCACAATTTGTTTCCTTATTCGGTATCACTTAACAATTTTTTTCGTTTTCTGACGTTTTTTGGTGTTATTTGGTGTTTTTTGACAACTCGGGATGACTTAGGAAGATTTTGGCTTAATTTGGTAGCATCTGACAAAGTTTGACGATTTTGACGTTTTTTTATATTTTTCGACTTTTTTTGACAATTATGGACGAATAAGTACGAATATGGGCCTAATTTGGTATCATTTGACATATCCCAGGAGAAATTATTGTTTTGCAAAGAGAACCGATTGTTCAGATTTTTTTGTGAAATCTTGTCGAAACCGTTAAGACTAATGCCAATTTGGAATAAGACTTCCGTAGGCCTGATGTTGTCGTTGAGAGAAAATGGTCGTCATGTTCTGACAATTGCAAAAAAATTCCCAGCAGAAATTTCGTTTTGCGGGAAGAGCCGATTGTTCAGATTTTTATATGAATTCTTGTAGATACCGTTAAGAGTAATTCATATTTGGAATACAACTTCCATCAGTCAGATTTTGCCCCAGAACACGGTTTTCACTTTCGACTAATGCAAAGAAATTCCCAGCCCAAATTTTGGTTTGGGAGGAGAACCGATTGTTCAGATTTTTATAGGAAATTTTGTCGAAACCATTAAGATTAATGCAAATTTTGAATACAACCTTCATCGATCGGATGCTGCCCCAAAAAATGGTTGTCATGTTCCGACCCTTGCAAAGAAGATCCAAGCAGAAATTTTTTTTTGCAAAGAGAATTAAGTTTTGTTTTTTTTTAATGAAATCTTGACGAGAACGTTATGAGTAATTCAATTTTGGAATACAAATTCCATTGGTCAGATGGTGCCCTAGAAAATGATTGTCATGTTCTGACTTTTGACTTTTTTCTGACGTTCGCAGGAGAAACTTTTGTTTTGCAAAGAGAATTAATTTTTCTGATTTTTTATGAAATCTTGTCGAGACCGTTAAAAGTAATTCAAATCTGGAATACAACTTGCATCTGTCAGATTTTGCCCCAGAACACGGTTTTCACGTTTTGACCATTGCAAAGAAATTCCGCCCACAAATTTTGCTTTGGGAGGGGAACCGATTGTTCAGATCAAATCTTGTCGAGTCCGTTAAGAGTAATTCAAATTTGGAATAAAACTTCCATCGTTCAGATGTTTCCCCAGAAAACGGTAGTCATGTTCAGACCCTTGCAAAAAAATTCCCAGCCGAGATTTTTGTTTTGCAAATAGAACCGATTGTACAGATTTTTTTATGAAATCTCGTGGAGACCGTTAAGAGAAATTAAAATTTGCAATACAACTTCATTCAAATTTGGAATACAACTTCCATTGGTCAGATGTTTCGCCAGAAAACGATGATCATGTTTAGACCCTTGCAAAAAATTTCCCGGCGGAGATTTTTTTTGCAAAGAGACTCGATTGTTCAGATTTTTTTATGAAAACTTGTCGAGACCGTTAAGAGTAATGCAAATTTGGAATAAGACTTCCATCAGTCAGATTTTGCCCCAGAAAACGATTGTCATGTTCAGACCCTTGCAAAAAAGTTCCCAAGCGAATTTTTTTTTTGAAATAGAAATATGTTTTGTTATATTTTTATGAAATCTTGTCGAGACAGTTAAAAGTAATTCACTTTTGGAATACAACTTCCATCATTCAATGACTTGACATGACAGCGAATTACTATGAATTAAGGTGAATTAGAGCGATTTACGGTGAATTACAGTAATTTACTATGATTTACGTAGATTTACGATGACTTACGGCGAATTACGGTGAATGACGGTGATTTCATTAAAAGTTTACTTAGAATTACCGTAAATTACGGTGAATTACCGTGATTTACTAAGATTTACAGTGAATTACGGTGATTTTATGAAATGTTTAAGGTGAATTACTGTGATTTACGGTGAATAACGGTGATTAACGGTGATTTTCCAAAAAGTTTAGGGTGAATTAGGGTGAATATACGTAATTTACTGCGAATTTACGGTGAACTACCGCAAATTACGGTAAATGACGGTGATTTACGTCGAATTACTGTGATTTACTGTGATTTACGTTGAATTACGATGACTTACGGCGAATTACGCTGATTTACGGTGAACTTACGTTGATTTACAGTGAATTACGGTGAATTACGGTGGTTTTCCAAAAAGTTTACCGTGAATTACGGTGGTTTTCGAAAAAAAATAAGGTGAGTTACGGTGATTTACGGTGAATTACAGTGAATTACGGTTAATGAGGCTGATTTACGGTGATTTAAAGTGAATTACGGTAATTTACAATGAATAACGGTGATTTTCAGAAAACTTTACGGTGAATATACGTAATTAACTGCGAGTTTACGGTAAACTACCGCGAATCACGGTATTATGGTGCATTAAGGTGATTTACGGTAAATTACGGTAAAACACGGTAAATTACGGTGATTTTCTGAAAAGCTTACGGTGAATTACTGTGAATTACGGTAAATGACGGTGATTTACGATGAATTACTGCGATCATTGGACAATTTTTGACGATTTTGAATTTTATTGACGTTTTTCATGTGTTTACACGTTTTTACACGACTTATAGTGAAGTAGGGCTTAATTTGGTATCATTGGACAATTTACAAAGTCGTCTAGAAACGTGTAAAAACGTCAAAAACGTCAATAAAATTCAAAATCGTCAAAACATGTCCAATGATACCACATAAAGCCCTAATTCGCACTAAGTCGTCTTGAAAAGTCGAAAAACGTCAAAAACGAAAAAAAACGTCAACGAACTTCAAAATCGTCAAAAATTGTCCAAGGATACCAAATTAAGCCCATAATCGCACAAAGTCGTCTAGAAATTTGAAAAAACGTCAAAAACGTCAGTAAAATTCAAAATCTTCAAAAATTGTCCAATGATACCATATTGAGCCCCAAATCGCACAAAGTCGTCTAGAAGGGTCGAAAAACGTGAAAAACGCCAAAAAACGTCAATGAATTTCAAAATCGTGAAAAATTGTCCAATGATACCAAATTAAGCCCTAAATCACACTAAGTCGTCTAGATACGTAAAAAACGTAAAAAACGCCAAAAAACGTCGATAAACTTTAAAATCGTCAAAAATTGTCCAATGATACCACATTAGGCCTTATATCGCCCTAAGTCGTGTAGAAACGTCAAAAAACATCAAAAACTTCAAAATCGTCAAAAATTGTCGTATGACACCAAATTAAGCCCTTAATCGCACAAAGTCGTCTAGAAACGTCGAAAATCGTCAAAAACGCCAAAAAATGTCAATAAACTTCAAAATCGTCAAAAATTGTCCAATGATACCAAATTAAGGCCTTAATCGCACAAAGTTGTCTAGAAACGTCAAAAACGCCAAAAACCGTCAATGAATTTGAAATCGTCAAAAATTGTCCAATGATACCAAAATAAGCCCTACATCGCACAAAGTCGTCTAGAAACGTCAAAAAACGACAAAAACGTTTCATCTCTTGTTGGTCTCGACCATATTTCAAAAAAAAAATGAGAAAAATTATTTCTCTTTGCAAAACAAAAGTTTCTTCTGGAAACTTCTTTGCAAGGGTCGGAACATAACAAACAGTTTTCTTTGGCGACAACTGACCAATTGGAGTTGTATTCCAAATTTGTATAACTCTTGATGGTCTCGACCATATTTCAAAAAAAAAATTAGAAAAATTATTTCTCTTTGCAAAACAAAAGTTTATTCTGGAAACATATTTGCAAGGGTCGAATCATGACAAACAGTTTTCTGGGGAAACATCTGAGCGATTGGACGTGTATTCCAAATTTGTATTACTCCTAACGGTGTCGACAAGATTTCATAAAAAAAAAAAAATTAATTGTCCTTGCAAAACAAAAGTTTCTTCTGTGAACTTCTTTGCAAGGCTCGAAAAGTGACAGCCATTTTCTGGGGTAACATCTGGCCGATGGAAGTTGTATTTTGAATTTGTGTAACTCTTATTGGTCTCGACCAGATTTCAAAAAAAAATCAGAAAAATTATTTCTCTTTGCAAAACAAAAGTTTATTCTGGAAACATCTTTGCAAGGGTCGAATCATGACAAACAGTTTTCTGGGGAAACATCTGAGCGATTGGACGTGTATTCCAAATTTGTATTACTCCTAACGGTGTCGACAAGATTTCATAAAAAAAAAAACAGAAAAATTAATTTTCCTTGCAAAACAATAGTTTCTGCTGTGAACTTCTTTGCAAGGGTCGAAAAGTGGTAGCCATTTTCTGGGGTAACATCTGGCCGATGGAAGTTGTATTTTGAATTTGTGTAACTCTTATTGGTCTCGACCAGATATCAAAAAAAATGAGAAAAATTATTTTTCTTTGCAAAACAAAAGTTTATTCTGGAAACATATTTGCAAGGGTCGAATCATGACAAACAGTTTTCTGGGGAAACATCTGATTGATTGGACGTGTATTCCAAATTTGTATTACTCCTAACGGTGTCGACAAGATTTCATAAAAAAACAGAAAAATTAATTGTCCTTGCAAAACAATAGTTTCTGCTGTGAACTTCTTTGCAAGGGTCGAAAAGTGATAGCCATTTTCTGGGGTTACATCTGGCCGATGGAAGTTGTATTTTGAATTTGTGTAACTCTTATTGGTCTGGACCAGATTTCAAAGAAAAATCAGAAAAAGTATTTCTCTTTGCAAAACAAAAGTTTCGTCAGGAAACTTCTTTGCAAAGGTCGGAACATAACAAACAGTTTTCTTTGGCAACAACTTACCGATTGGAGTTGTATTCCAATGTTGTATAACTCTTGTTGGTCTCGACCATATTTCAAAAAAAAAACAGAAAAATTATTTCTCTTTGCAAAACAAAAGTTTATTCTGGAAACATCTTTGCAAGGTTCGGAACATAACAAACAGTTTTCTTTGGCAACAACTGACAGATTGGAGTTGTATTCCAAATTTGTATAACTCTTATTGGTTTCGACCATATTTCAAAAAAAAATCAGAAAAATTATTTCTCTTTGCAAAACACAAGTTTCGTCAGGAAACTTCTTTGCAAGGGTCGGAACATGACAAACGGTTTTCTGGGGCAACATCTGACCGATTGGTGTTGTATTCCAAATTTGTATTACTCCTAACGGTCTCGACAAGATTTCATAAAAAAAAAACAAAAAATTAATTGTCCTTGCAAAACAAAAGTTTCTGCTGTGAACTTCTTTGCAAGGGTTGAAAAGTGATAGCCATTTTCTGGGGTAACATCTGGCCGATGGAAGTTGTATTTTAAATTTGTATAACTCTTATTGGTCTCGACCAGATTTCAAAAAAAAATCAGAAAAAATTATTTGTCTTTGCAAAACAAAAGTTTCGTCAGGAAACTTCTTTGCAAGGGTCGGAACATAACAAACAGTTTTCTTTGGCAACAACTGACCGATTGGAGTTGTATTCCAATTTTGTATAACTCTTGTTGGTCTCGACCATATTTCAAAAAAAAAATGTGAAAAATTATGTCTCTTTGCAAAACAAAAGTTTATTCTGGAAACATCTTTGCAAGGGTCGAAACATGACAAACAGTTTTCTGAAGAAACATCTGAGCGATTGGACGTGTATTCCAAATTTGTATTACTCCTAACGGTGTCGACAAGATTTCATAAAAAAAAACAGAAAAATTAATTGTCCTTGCAAAACAAAAGTTTCTGCTGTGAACTTCTTTGCAAGGCTCGAAAAGTGACAGCCATTTTCTGAGGTAACATCTGGCCGATGGAAGTTGTATTTTGAATTTGTGAAACTCTTGTTGGTCTCGACCACCTTTCAAAAAAAAAAACAGAAAAATTATTTCTCTTTGCAAAACAAAAGTTTATTCTGGAAACATCTTTGCAAGGTTCGGAACATAACAAACAGTTTTCTTTGGCAACAACTGACAGATTGGAGTTGTATTCAAAATTTGTATTACTCTTGTTGGTCTCGACCATATTTCAAAAAAAAAATCAGAAAAATTATATCTCTTTGCAAAACAAAAGTTTATTCTGGAAACATCTTTGCAAGGGTCGAAACATGACAAACAGTTTTCTGGAGAAACATCTGAGCGATTGGACGTGTATTCCAAATTTGTATTATCCTAACGGTGTCGACAAGATTTCATAAAAAAAAAACAGAATAATTAATTGTCCTTGCAAAACAAAAGTTTCTGCTGTGAACTTCTTTGCAAGGCTCGAAAAGTGACAGCCATTTTCTGAGGTAACATCTGGCCGATGGAAGTTGTATTTTGAATTTGTGAAACTCTTGTTGGTCTCGACCACCTTTCAAAAAAAAAAACAGAAAAATTATTTCTCTTTGCAAAACAAAAGTTTATTCTGGAAACATCTTTGCAAGGGTCGAAACATGACAAACAGTTTTCTGGAGAAACATCTGAGCGATTGGACGTGTATTCCAAATTTGTATTACTCCTAACGGTGTCGACAAGATTTCATAAAAAAAAAAAAATTAATTGACCTTGCAAAACAAAAGTTTCTTCTGTGAACTTCTTTGCAAGGCTCGAAAAGTGACAGCCATTTTCTGGGGTAACATCTGGCCGATGGAAGTTGTATTTTGAATTTGTGTAAATCTTATTGGTCTGGACCAGATTTCAAAGAAAAATCAGAAAAAGTATTTCTCTTTGCAAAACACAAGTTTCGTCAGGAAACTTCTTTGCAAAGGTCGGAACATAACAAACAGTTTTCTTTGGCAACAACTTACCGATTGGAGTTGTATTCCAATTTTGTATAACTCTTGTTGGTCTCGACCATATTTCAAAAAAAAAAACAGAAAAATTATTTCTCTTTGCAAAACAAAAGTTTATTCTGGAAACATCTTTGCAAGGGTCGGAACATAACAAACAGTTTTCTTTGGCAACAACTGACCGATTGGAGTTGTATTCCAATTTTGTATAACACTTGTTGGTTTCGACCATATTTCAAAAAAAAAAATCTGAAAAATTATTTCTCTTTGCAAAACAAAAGTTTATTCTGGAAACATCTTTGCAAGGGTCACAACATGACAAAAGGTTTTCTGGGGCAACATCTGACCGATTGGAGTTGTATTCAAAATTTGTATTACTCATAACGGTCTCGACAAGATTTCATAAAAAAACACAGAAAAATTAATCGTCCTTGCAAAACAAAAGTTTCTGCTGTGAACTTCTTTGCAAGGCTCGAAAAGTGACAGCCATTTTCTGGGGTAACATCTGGCCGATGGAAGTTGTATTTTGAATTTGTGAAACTCTTATTGGTCCCGACCAGATTTAAAAAAAAAATCAGAAAAATTATTTCTCTTTGCAAAAAAAAGTTTATTTTGGAAACATCTTTGCAAGGTTCGGAACATAACAAACAGTTTTCTTTGGCAACAACTGACAGATTGGAGTTGTATTCAAAATTTGTATAACTCTTGTTGGTCTCGACCATATTTCAAAAAAAAAATCAGAAAAATTATTTCTCTTTGCAAAACAAAAGTTTATTCTGGAAACATCTTTGCAAGGGTCGAAACATGAAAAACAGTTTTCTGGGCAACATCTGACCGATAGGAGTTGTGTTCCAAATTTGTAGTACTCCTAACTGTGTCGACAAGTTTTTATAAAAAAAAAACAGAATAATTAATTGTCCTTGCAAAACAAAAGTTTCTGCTGTGAACTTCTTTTGCAACGCTCGAAAAGTGACAGCCATTTTCACAGGGTGAATCTGACCGATTGGAGTTGTATTCCAATTTTGTATAACTCTTGTTGGTCTCGATCATATTTCAAAAAAAAATTAGAAAAATTATTTCTCTTTGCAAAACAAAAGTTTATTCTGGAAACTTCTTTGCAAGGGTCGAAACATGACAAACAGTTTTCTGGGGCAACATCTGATCGATTGGAGTTGTATTCCAAATTTGTATTACTCCTAACGGTGTCGACAAGATTTCATAAAAAAAACAAAAAAATTAATTGTCCTTGCAAAACAAAAGTTTCTGCTGTGAACTTCTTTGCAAGGCTCGAAAAGTGACAGCCATTTTCTGGGGTAACATCTGGCCGATGGAAGTTGTATTTTGAATTTGTGTAACTCTTATTGGTTTGGACCAGATTTCAAAAAAAAATCAGAAAAATTATTTCTCTTTGCAAAACAAAAGTTTCGTCAGGAAACTTCTTTGCAAGGGTCGGAACATAACAAACAGTTTTCTTTGGCAACAACTGACCGATTGGAGTTGTATTCCAATTTTGTATAACTCTTGTTGGTCTCGACCATATTTCAAAAAATAAATCAGAAAAATTATTTCTCTTTGCAAAACAAAAGTTTATTCTGGAAACTTCTTTGCAAGGGTCGAAACATGACAAACAGTTTTCTGGGGCAACATCTGATCGATTGGAGTTGTATTCCAAATTTGTATTACTC
>JAHDVE020011016.1:0-30371 GCA_022606495.2 Halesus radiatus
TAATGTGTCGATTTAATCCCTCGTTTCATCTGCATAACTCGGTTAGAGATACCAATCAGAAAGAGAGAGAGATTGCAATAGAATCCTACCTAGATTAAGACCCTTTTTTTACTGTCTACACGATTATTCTTAACCCATCATCTTTGACTGAGTTGCAATAAACACCGAGTTTGAAAACACTTCCCTGTACTAATTTAACGTAGAAATAGAAACGCCCTCAACCCAATTATAAGATTGCGATCGATTCGCGACCCTGTATGATAAGAAGTTGATGTCCCCTGCCGATCTGAGCTAAACTAATGTCCGGAGCAGACTTCAACATCGAGGAAACCACCTCTAGGATAAGTCCTAAAGATTGTAATTGTCTCCCATAACTTCCCCGGTAACCCAACCTTCCTCTTCCCCGTTTCCCCTCTCCCTGACACTCCCAGTTTACACCACACTGCCTTTCCAACTTAGGGGCTTTTCTCCAACCTAACCTTCCCCATCCCCTTCCCTTCTTTACACAACAACTCCTACCCCATTAAAGACAAAAAACTTTGCTTCGAACCAAAAAACACTAGAAAATTAAACAAAATATGTATGTTTGACGGCCTCCATGGTCGAGGGGTAAGGCTCCCGACTACGAATCCGAAGGTCGCGGGTTCAAATCGGGTTTATTGAATTAATTTGTGTTATTTCGCAATTAATTAATTTAAAAATAATATATAGTACATTTGCGCACGTTCCAGAGTGGAAGATACTCTCAGTATCGCCCTGGTGAAAGACCACCATTCAAAATTGAAACGTTGCTTGAAATGGCTTTTAGCCGTGTTTGGTGACCAGATCTGAATAGCCAGATATTCCCCATCTTCCTCTTCCTCTTCTCCTTCCCCTCCCCAATACCTTCAGCCTCACAACATTCCACAATTGGGGATGCCATAGTCTCTCTGGCTCCAGACGGTTGGGAGTAGTTGGGACTCTTGTGCGGTATTCATATAAAAAAAAATAATAACGTAGGTTGGTAAATTGAAAAATATTCTCCGTAATGATATTTTTAATTTTAATTAATGAAATGTCACTATCTATTCGAAGATCGACATCACTGCAGTGCTTCAAGAAGTTAACCAGTGAATGGTTGCTGACTGAAGTCAGCCGCACATCATTGATACATAATGAAATGGATACTTGTGTTATTGATTGTGTAAATTTTTATATGAAATCTTTTATTTATTTAACAATACAGATTTTATGTAACATATAACTATATCTGATGTCTATAGGCACTTCTGATAACCAGCTGCACTTCGGGCTCCGGAATGTAAAGCCGAGTAGTGGCCTATTGTCAGTTGCTAAAATTATATATTATGTAAAAATAAAAAATAATTTAAATAACTGGTTGAAATTTTTTATAATTATTAAATTCATAAATGATTTGATTCCGGACACTTTCAAATATACCGCAGAGTGAATGCGCGCCCCATATTTCTCGACTTTGCGACGCATTACAAACTTATTAAGCTCCGGATATATTGTTCAGTGATTTTTTTTTTAATATCAGTGGTTAAATGAGAATTCATCCGTAAAATTAAAAGAAATTTCGGGCATGTCGATCAGGGGGCGACGTCGGGTCAGCGCTCCAATTTCCACCACTGTGCGCCGCGCGCGTCGCGATGTCGGAAATTCGTATGGGGTGATTATTTCCGTAGGCAGCGTTCAGCCCCTAGCTAATGCCTTTACCGGAAAATTTCTAAGGCTCAGTTATGACGATCGCCGTTTGTTTATTTTTATTATACAATAATCACCAAGTATCTACCTTTAATACTTTCAAACCTGAATTAGAACTGGCAGTGGTAACAAATATGTGATGATTGATACCGCCTAGTAACATTTTTACGTGTGTTTTTTGTTTTTGTTGTTTTGTTATAATACTTCAGAAGTTATGGCCATCATCATTTGAAATAACGTATTCTCTCAAATAGCGTATTTAACACAAAGTGACAATCATGCGCTGTACACAAAAAATAAATCATTATATTAATTCCAAAAAATTGACATAAAAAAATAAGTAATTATCTAACTATCACGCCTTTTCCAACGGGGTAAACAGAGAGGAGGGACTGCGAAACAATTCGGTCTTGGCATACACTCCCTGCTTTATTCAGATTCATACATCGTCTAATGCATACTATTTTGTTATTCTGACTCTTAAGGGAAACGGCTGTGGTGTCTGTTTCATACAAAACTGAATTTTGAATTGGAGGCCAAAATACCCATCCAAACTGAATGATCTGTTTTTTTTTTTTAAATTAAAGGTTTATTAAATGTCTAGTACGCATAAGAAGTATTTTGTTTATTTTTATTTTTTCAAGTATGTGCCATATCTATATACTAAACCTTTAATTAAAAAAGTAGATAAAGCAATAGGAAAAGCTTTCATTTATCTAAAACACATATTTTGACTTTCATAATGTAAACCGATTCGTTGCAAAGATTAATGGAAATAGTGATTTCATACGCCTTAGAGGGAAAGCCTTTTTCCTTTTTTTTTATATGAATACCTCACAAGAGTCCCAACTGCTCCCAACCGTCTGGAGCCAGTGAGACTATGGCATTCCCAATTGGGGAATGTTGTGAGGCTGAAGGTATTGGGGAGGGGAAGGAGAAGGGGAAGAGGAAGGTTGGGAATACCTGGCTATTCAGATCTGGTCACCAAACACAGCTAAAAGCCATTTCAAGCTACGTTTCAATTCTGAATGGTGGTCTTTCACCAGGGCGATACTGAGAGTATCTTCCACTCTGGAACGTGCGCAAATATACTCTATATTATTTTTAAATGAATTAATTGTGAAACATCACAAATTAATTAAATAAAAATTACTTGCGCACGCCGGGATTTGAACCCGCAACCTTCGGATTCGTAGTCGAGAGCCTTACCCCTCGACCATGGGTCGACCAGTCCTTTAATGGAAGCGAGAAGTATATTTTGCCTCCATTTAAAATTAGGCATTTTTCTTTCATCTTTGATTAATCTTTGTTGTTTACGGTAATACATATTGTTACCACTCATAATATACATACGTAATTTTGAGGGTGATTTTTCACAAAAACGACGCTATACAAATCATCCAATTATTATTATTATTAATGTTCAAGTTGATCAAATAAATATGGGCACAATTCAGTCGTTTATTGTGTCCCAGAAGAGATCAGTAAATTTCACTACGTATATTTCACACAATACAATGAGACGTAAAATCTCCTCAGTAGACAGATATTAAACATACCTACCAGAAAAAAACACAACTTACTACAATGAAGACAAATACACTGCTGAGGAAAGAACTCAAGGGAAGCGTATATTAAGCGTATATAAGAAAACTAGCCCGATCGGTCGGTATTTCAGTAAAAAATAGTTTGAAGTTGGAAATAATAAATTTTACTACTCGCTTATATTCTAGGGTTAAGAACAAACGTCACATTTAAAACATAAACCACTTAATAGAATCTAACCAAAAAGCAGCGAGTAAAGCCAGTATTGCCAGTAATGTGAAAACCACCAATTTTTATTCGCTCTACGTAGGAAAGAAAAATTTCTGATATCTCTCACTTTTCAAACGTACGTACGATACGAAAGGTTAATATTTCTCCTCCTGAATATATTAAACATTCTTACTTAAACGTGCTTTGAATAAAAATGTAAGAAAATGCGTGCTATTATCTATTCAATTAAATTAGATAGCCTCATAAAAAATAAAAAAATGGCTTTGAAACATTATAAAAAATAAAGTCAGAGATAATAATATAACAATTCACGGTCATATGATTGAATTTTCTCTATATATAAAAATTATTGTTTATTGGTATGAGGAAGGCTTGTAACGGCTAAATCCCTCACTAGGTGGCGTCGAGACAAATTATGTCTTCATTTTATTGGTGAAAAATGTTTTGACTTGTCAAATATTTTTTATTAATTGATAAACTAAAGTTTTTTTTTAAGACAAGATTTTTGTGCATAGCGCAAAGGGTAACAATTATTTTATTTATTGGTTGTTTACAGGTGAAATATAATAAAAATCCGTAATTATTGAATGAAACACTAGTATATATTGATTAACTTGGCGGGTTTGCGATAAGCCGACGTAGCTCAATGGTAGAGCATCTGACCGGATATTAGAAGGGTGTGGGTTCGAGTCCTGCCGGCGATATTTATCTTTGCTCGGAAGGTTTTTTCAATTTGGATGAGTGTTTCAGGCTAATAATTATTGTTTATAAAAATAATTGTTACCCTTTGCGCTATGCACAAAAATCTTGCGTTAAAAAAAAAAAACTTTAGTTTATCAATTAATAAAAAATACTATATTTCCATTTACGAAAATTTCATCAAAAACTTGAACCTGAACCTTGAAACTGGATATTCTGTCCTTGTTTACTTTCTCGCCCTTTGCGTGTGTATGAAATTCGTCTGAATTAAAAAAAAAAGTTTTACATGTCAATAAATGTGATAATTAATATTACATAGATTATTTTCTTTTTCTACTAACTTTCTAATAATTGAAACATCAATAACAAATTAGGATAAAATAGCAAACTGAAATAACATGCTATGTGCAATGTTTTTAATATTACGTCCTACGCATGCAAAATTATATCTTCCTAAGCTTAACTAAAACTTTCTAATTTAACGTATGAGTGTCTTGACAGTGATTAGAACATTTCTATGTCTGTTTGAATATAATAAGATAATACCGAGCAAGTACTATTTGTACAGCTCCCTTGAAGTATTTTTTCAAAGAAAACGGTGCTATGCAAATTTTCTAACTATTATTATTTTTACATTTTTTTCCCTGATGAGTCGTGGCGAACTCATTGGTAGACCTTGGGCGAAAAAATAAACACATTGTTGTAGACCCTACTATTAAATTGCCAGGGTTCTCTCTCCCTCGGAAGACGTGGACATTATTAAACCGCATCCGCTGCAGTAACAGTAGTTGTCTGTTTCATAAATGGGGCCTAAAGGATTCCGAACGTTGTGAATGTGATCATGTCTATACAACAGAACATATCGGAAAAGAATTTCGCCTTCATCAGTTTCCCTGTGGCACATCTGTTCTGAACCAAGTGACTCCCGATGCGTCGACTTGCTGAATAACCCCAGCACCCTACTATGTCCTCCACCATACGAAGAAGAAGAAGGGTTCCAGTTTTGATAGCGCTAAGGTTTAGAAGCAAAATCTGGATTACCTTCCAAATATTCATGAATAAGTGTTAGTTTTCTGAGTGTTTGTTTTCTGAGAAAAATATCATACAATCACTATGTCAATACTAAGAGTAATTCCCATTATCGGTAAGAGAGGGCACAACTACTGCTATCGCTGAAATATACGTATTATATGAATACATCTCTCAGACCTGGGAGAGTTGGAAAATGTTGACTTTGTAAGAGTTTCCGTTCATAGTCGAATTTCGAAGGAAAAATGCAATATTCATAAAGTTATGAAATAGAGCATTAACTGCAATAAGTTTAGCATTTTTCTCCTTGATATGTAAAAAATATCTTAATAAATAACCCTCTAATGTCACTTGTAAAATACTTATTTGTATCTTAACGAAGAAAAAACCCTGCCATTTGAAGCATCAAAATCACTCAACCGATGCAGTCTGGCGTCGTGAAATTTTCTCACCTTTTTAATTTAGGGGTTAATGAAATAGTTTATATTTATTGTGAGTTTAACTTAAGAACAACCTGCTACAGTTCCAAATTTGGTTCCTACTGCGCATACCCACCCCCTCGCATGCGTCCCATCTCCCGCGCACGGCTGCGACGGCCATGCAACTCCGCCCATACTCGCGTTTCTGAGATATTAACCCATTCATACCGTGGATGTTTAGTCAAATTATCATAATATTATCAATTTCGGATTAATTCCCTAGCTGTTTTAATGAACCTGATGCCGCATTAAATGCAATATGTATATTTTAATATTATAACCATAATTATTTAAATGTATAAAATGAGTTAAATTTGTGTTTGTAGGAAGGTAATACAGAATAAAAAGAAAATCCTGGGTTTGAATGTATTAACGTGGATACCAAGTCGTCAAGAAAGTAGTGTGGGAAAGGGGCAGGACATGCGCGCTCACAGGTCGTTCTAATGATGGATAGAGTTTAGCAACAGTATTTCAGTCATGGGATATGGAGCTTTAGATCTCCGATTTAACTGTCAAAAAGGAATATATGCCTCCGTATTTTATATACCAAGTTTTTTTTTCTGTTGTATCACAACCTGTTTTAATGAGATAAAAAATATTTCAGACTGTATACGGGTAGTAAATCTATTGTTTACGAGCCAACCATATATCTTTTTTCGTTTAATTTGTTTTATATTAGTAATTTGTATATTTAAGATTACAAATTAACTAATTATAACTTATATTCTTTTGGGTATTTTACACATTTTTTCATTCCTATCTTTACATGATTTTTTCAATCTATTTTATATTTATTCATTGGTGTAATTTTGTTTAGAATCTGCAGAGTGTTATAAGATTTGATCCCTTTATACAATAAACTGTTTTGCGTATTGGCTTTGTTATTTTTCGGTATTCTAATTTTTGAACATGTTCTTTTATTGTATCTATTAATGTCCATGTTGTAAATTATATTGGTAGAAAAAAGATTTCGTAATAAGTTGTTTATTATTTTTTGTATAAAAATCATTACGTTCAATGTCAACATTTCTTTCACTATTAGCCAATTTAATTCCTCTGACATTTGAGCTACTTCGGAATATGAATTTCGCTTTAGTATTATTCGAATTTCTCTATTTTGGAAAATTTGTAATTTGTTTTGTTCTCTGTCGTTACACAAGAAAATTATGTTTGAGCAGTAGTTAAAATGTGGAGTAATAATAGAGTTGTAATTTTTCGTTTTTTTTTGTTTTATTATAAAAATATTTTTTTGTACAATAGTTATAAAATCAACTAAATCGCACCAGCTGATTTGGCTACACGTAGATGAAATCCCTAAAGTTAAATGGAACCTGATGCGCGCTCACAGATGGCGCTAATTCAAATATTTTATGAAAAACACTTTTAGCACTTAATGATTTAAATATTGAGATTAAAAATTTGTTGGCGAGTGAACGTACGGAATATAAAATAGAGTAAATTATTATTGTAAGTAAACATATATATAATTTGTTCAAAAGATTGGTGTTCACTTTATGGCGTCATCATTAATAAATTAATTAAAAATTACTTTATAATCACCACTCTGTTAATATATACATGTAAACATCGCTGTCAAAACATGTTAATATGTATATAATAATTAATTGGTGATTACAAAGTAATTTTTTATTAATTTATTATATGAATATCATTAAATATTTAAACCCATTTTTACGATCATTCATTCGATGTTCAAAACGTTGTATTTATGTAACAATTGCAAAACTGTTCAAACGTAATACGTATTGGGGGAACACGGCCGCGGTGGAGGATATGCTTCTTCCATTTTCAAATTTTTTTTTTGAAAATGGACGAAGCATTTTCTTGATTGTTTCTAACACGTGTTAATTTTACAGATTTTCATTATTTTTTTTTAAATTTTCTCGAAAAATTAGAAATCAATAAACGAACGAATGATCCTAATATAACATTAATTAATAAAGCAAGGAAAACTATATATTCACCGCTTCTCAGCATTTTCACATTATCAAAACAATATAACATATTTCAATATATCAATTAAGAAAACATTCTCGGTTAAATACAAGAAAACACATTATAAATGTGAAAAACTCACAGAATTCAGAATTATAATTGTTTTTAAATCGGTAAAAAATCATTGTTTTTAAAAACCCGTCAAAATTAGAATGGATTATTAAATGATGAATTAGTAAATAAAATCATGTAAATATTTCGTCACAATGTGGATTACCCGGAGTTTTAAAATGGCCTTAAACGCCGAAACAGCTGTCACAATAATAAAAACGAAAAATACTTGCAGAACTTAATAATAACATTATTAAATTTGATTTATTGTACAACAATTTTTTTTTAAAGTTAATGGTGTTCTACGAATTAAAAACAAAAACAATATTTTTTTGATGTAATTTTCGATGGAGATGATGCTTAGAGCAGTCATCCTCTTTCAAAAAAAAACAAAAAGCGATCATGCGTTCAATGATTTTCGTAAAAAAGTATGCAAAGCCTAGCCTATAACACATTTTTGATAATATAAGTTCAGTGCCTTGTGATAACTTCAACTGGTAATCAGATTTCTGCGATATTATATACACATTATGTAACGTAAATACTGACCCCGAGTCTATGATTGGGATAATTGTCTACGGAAGAGATTGGTGAGAGGATGTCTATGGGAGACGGGGGACGGAAGGGAGCAACTCAACATGGCGGGCGACATAACCTGACTGGAGCGGTCGTGATCGACGTGTGTTTTTTGGGAGAGAGTATGTATTTGATTTTCTATTTTGTTTGACGTCGGAGGGCGTCTACTGAATTTGCCCGAAGTGGGTGTGTTTTTGTTTTATTGATTGATCGATGGCCGGATTGTGAGGCGATGAAGCCAAACCGCGCGTGCCTGCTGCTGTGGTGAAAATCTCGGAAGAAGTGATGAGCGGACCAAAAAGGACATAAGGTAGCATCTGCATATTCCATTGTCTGGACCCCACGGAAGAGGCTATGGCGGATGGCGCTTCAGAAGAGTCGTCCTAGACTTCTTTTTGGAGATTACTACGATCGGTGAGCATCTGGACCTGGAGAGGCCTTCCATGATGCTGAGGAGAGGAGTCGGACCATGAGAGCCATCAATTATTGTTTTGAACCTTTTCGTGTTGGGATCAATCCTTCTCTTTACTCTTTTCTTTGCTAAACCATGATAGATGTGGTTATAGAATCATTAAATTTATGTTCTTTCCTTTTACAAGGGTTTTATTTACTGTATCAATCAATACATCCCACTTCCCTGTGCTTCACCATCATTCTCACCCACGAATCTTGAGATGAGAGAACATTAGCCGTCGTATCATTATTACGCTACATTATGGCGCCTCAACGTTTTTTGTGAATAATATTTAAGATATTATGGACACGGACTCGAGAATTGATGGGTGAAGTTCGTGTGGTGTGATGTATGGATTGATACAGAAATATTATTAAATATATCATAATATTGTTTATGTATATGTGTGCATACATGAGGTCAGCGATCACGCCATTAGAAGGTTGGTAAATATTAATTGTCGTAATTTTTGGCATATTTGTGACATTGTTATTCTTGAAAGAAACGGTAATTATTTTTGCGACACAGGCATTTCCTGGCGTCGGTAACTAAAACTAATGCAAATAAATTTAAATAAATGAAATTAAAATGATTCATGATTTTGACAATAGATGGTGTTGCGTGTACACGATTGTTTGCGTCTCGGATAATTTATAAATAAGTAATTTAATTCTGTTTACAATGGAGTTCAATAACATAAACAGCTATTCGAAAAAGGAATTGTATCCGCAATTTAAAAAAAAAAAAAAAAGATAGTACGCGTCTCTTAAAGATGAAGATGACAGTGTGGTTGCATGTGGGACTACCAATCCTTCATGTCGCTCCACTTGTTTCTTCAAATGTGTTATTGTGGTCACATGTACTGGAGTTTGGTACCTTCAATACAGGTGCTCAGAATAAACACAAATTCTAATTTATTGATGATATTTTTTTGACACTTATCCTCATTAGACTAGAATAGAAACATATTATTTGTTTCTCTGATCTTTTAGATCAGTGGCGCCCTAACAAAATAAACAACAAAAAAAAAAACGGGGATTGATTTTTTTGTTGTTTTTATAATAATTTTGATTATTTTTTTACATAGGTACATACCAATAGTGTACCTCGAAAATTAAACTTAAGAATTTTCATGATATATACATATATATCGGATATTATTGTTGTCGTTACGGTATATCGGTTAATTACCTCTAATAATTCCGAATACTCTAAATGAAAGTTAAATCGGTTACCGGTCTGATGGTGTGTTACCTGACAATATGTATATATTTATAGTAGGTATTCTTTGTATTTAATTTGTTTAGCCGTAGGTAAAATTATGCTTTGGGAGTGCACCGGAGTAAAAGTTAAATTAGAATTTTTGGAGATTACTACGACACACTCGAAAAGGATAGTTAATATATTCTGTCTGGGAGATTTTGAGCTACTTTCTTTCACACAGATAATAAAATAGTTTTAATTGTTAATTAGTAACTATAATGTTTAATGTATATTCTAAGTTTATAATTATGTCTAAAGTAAGTTGGTATCTCTTTCCTTAAAGAATATAGTATAGACATTTAGAAAGTATGATTTTTTTTTGTAATAATATTAGTATTAAGTATCAAGTGTAGTACTGCTAATGCATGCACACAACAAACAAATATTTACCAATTTGGAGTAAACATCTTCTGCCTCCTTGAACAGGAGAAGATGATTAGCAGATAGTTTAGATCTAGTAATACCACTGTTTATAATATGTTGATAAGTATTTTTAAGTTGATTTGTCCAATAGGTTTAGTAAATATATACTATTTTTACACTGCTAACACCAGCGTAAATTTATCAAGTATTTTTGTGTAACCAGTGTCGATTTTTGATTAAAAAAAAATCGAGCACCAATTTGAAAAGATAGGAAGATGTAAAATTTCGAGAGAAATTGTACTTTGCAAGTTTATATATAGATATTGACAAATGTACTTGTTTGAAACCACACGAATAGATAGGTATTGTAACATGTAAACCCTCATCTTTATACTATTTAGCAATGGCTAAATGACAACCAAATAGTTCTATAACTATACGACGAGGAAAATTTTTGGAGGTGAATAAGCAAACTATCCAATGGATATTGGTATACTGTGTCTAATTCTTTAGATACATATATAAAAAAAAAAAAAAAAAAAAAAACCCTGTTGAAACTGCATGGTAATTGTAATTTTTTTTGTTAAGAGGAAGAGAGGATTAGTTAAGTAGGGTATTATTAATAATAAAAATAATTTTTGTGAAAATTTTGAAGTGGGAGCTTGAGTTCTCCAAACCTCACAAGTGTTAACCTAGAGAAATTGACTCTCATAAAGTGAGGAAGTGTTTGGTTCATGTGACTTGTTTATTTTTATTTATTTTATAAGTTGCTTGAGGATTATAAGTATGAAGTGTTTCCTTGCTTTTCGGTTATGCTTAACCACCAATGTATCACAACTTGATTTTTTTTGTGTATTGTCATACTAAGATATAACATTTTGTTTGTCAATTTTGACTTTTGTTTTATATTGGTTGTTACTTGTTTTCTTTGTTTTCAGTTTTTCTGTAATTGAAAAGAGTAGAGAGGAAGGTTAGGTCAAATTTTACTTCACTTCGCGGCATAAAATTTTTACGGGGAAGCGGGGAATTGTAACGTAAATACTGACCCCGAGTCTATGATTGGGATAATTGTCTACGGAAGAGATTGGTGAGAGGATGTCTATGGGGGACGGCAGACGGAAGGGAGCAACTCAACATGGCGGGCGACATAACCTGACTGGAGCGGTCGTGATCGACGTGTGTTTTTTGGGAGAGAGTATGTATTTGATTTTCTATTTTGTTTGACGTCGGAGGGCGTCTACTGAATTTGCCCGAAGTGGGTGTGTTTTTGTTTTATTGATTGATCGATGGCCGGATTGTGAGGCGATGAAGCCAAACCGCGCGTGCCTGCTGCTGTGGTGAAAATCTCGGAAGAAGTGATGAGCGGACCAAAAAGGACATAAGGTAGCATCTGCATATTCCATTGTCTGGACCCCACGGAAGAGGCTATGGCGGATGGCGCTTCAGAAGAGTCGTTCTAGACTTCTTTTTGGAGATTACTACGATCGGTGAGCATCTGGACCTGGAGAGGCCTTCCATGATGCTGAGGAGAGGAGTCGGACCATGAGAGCCATCAATTATTGTTTGAACCTTTTCGTGTTGGGATCAATCCTTCTCTTTACTCTTTTCTTTGCTAAACCATGATAGATGTGGTTATAGAATCATTAAATTTATGTTCTTTCCTTTTACAAGGGTTTTATTTACTGTATCAATCAATACATCCCACTTCCCTGTGCTTCACCATCATTCTCACCCACGAATCTTGAGATGAGAGAACATTAGCCGTCGTATCATTTTTACGCTACAATTATTTCCGTCTTTGTACATCAGCCGGGCTGACTCGACAACTCTTCAGCAGAAACTGAGATAGGCATCTATTTTCCTTTGAATAGGCTCGCATGCAAACATCGAACAATACTCCTTCGGTTACATAGATACCTACTGTTCTTTGTTCGTAATAATTGTGTGTAGGTACTCTTTCTTTGTGAACGAAAACCACTACCTACGTTGCCGGAAATGATAATTTACTCATATCAGTAATAAAAAATTATTAACGAATCGTAAAAAGAACCCACTCCCTGTCATTAAAAAGCAGTATTAATCGTGTGATTATTCTTTATAAACTCATATAATATTAAGCTACGCTGCAGCGCACACTAGGTTATTTAACGATTCTAGCTGGAAAAAAAGGAGTTTTGTTTGTTTTTCTAAATAGGTGTAAAATTCTTTGGTGGTGTAATTTTTAATCAAATCAGTAAAAAATATTTCGTATTTAATGTATAAATATCAAAAAGCGAAGCTTCTCTCATAATTTTTTTTTTAAATATTTATTAAGGACATACGACAATGTTGCATTCTCACGAATTACCAATTCATCTAATTTTATTATATTATTAATAATCAATTATTTTTTAAATAGCTGTCTCCTAAATTTATGTTCACGTTAAACCCTATATTTGGATTATAATTAATAATAATAGTTATATTTATTTTATTTTTCATGCCTTGATTTTATTTTATTACAATCAAAATAAAAATAATTGTTATTGTTTAATTTTTTTCGTGCTTTGTCATTTCCTTGATTTTGTTTATAATAAAAATGAAGTAATTTTTATTTTTCTAAATTTCCAGTAAATTTTTTGTTTTTGTTTTTAAATATTTTATAATTTTTTTTTAGTTATTTTTGCATTTCTTATTAATTACTTACCTACTTTCCCTAATTGTTAATTATTGTATATAATTGTTATTTGTCATTATTTCTTAGTATACTTTGTGTCCTGATGAGGGAAGCTTCGCTTCGGGAACATATTGATATTTACATATGAAATAATTTACACAAAATATTTTTTTATTAATTTAAAAAAAAAATTATCTTTAAAAATAAAGTTTATTCGGTTTGGTGAAATGTATTGGAACGCATAGAATAAATTATATATCCGTTGTATAGAACGTATTCAAAGCAAATTTATAAAACATCTCTTTTACAAATTCATCAAAAACTTTGAATGTCACTTAACGGAATGGCTCCGGCCTAATTATCAGAACTGTGTATTCCCGAAAATACCAACTCACGGCAGTCCACTTATGTCAGCATCGTCATCAGCTATCGGAAGGTTAAACGAACCAAAGCGCACACCTAATACTAAGTTCGGGGATCGTGCTTTCGGAGTGTCAGGACCTAAATCCTGGAATGAACTGCCGCCTGACTTAAGAATTATCAAAGACTGAATTCAGAACTAAACTTAAAACACATCTTTTCAGACAATCGTATCCATAAATTGAAGAAATTCACTTGTTAATTACTTAGCTAGGCTAGCCGGTTAGTAGTTACCTGAAGTCATTAAATAAATAAAATAAAAATTAAATAAAAAAATTCACGCATCGCTGCGCAAATGCGTCCACAGCCCGCAACACTGTAAATAACCAAAGTGTCAAATAAAAAATAAAAAGTTAATATTTATTAAAAGCTTCTTACGCTTTTTAAGGGGCAACAAATAACTATGTAAAACTATCATCTCTATAAATAAATTTTCTAAGAAAACTGTGTTCATCTGAAGCGACCTGCCAGGTAAGTATGTTTTTTTGTATCTGTTTGTACGTAATTACTAATTAGTTAAGAAATATTTGTATAGCGCCCTTGAGGTGATTTTTCACAAAAACGGCGCTATACAAATCACCCAATTATTATTATTATTATTATTATTCAGTCTTTGCTAATGAAAGTAGATGACTTAATATTTTTGGATAGAATTTTAAACTATAATCTCTACTGTACCGATATCTCAAAATATTTTTAACATGCCTTTGAGGCGTACATGTCATGCAGAAATATTCCACACGCATTGTTGCAATAATGCAGGAGCAATTTTGCCAATTATAATATTTGCCTAAACTCTTATATCGACACATTTTCGAATTCATTGCCCACATGTAAAAGAACACTACATACGTTATTTTGTAAATACTCAGTGTACTTATCACAAATAATACATAACAAGGATACAATAATACATAACTCGTATATATATTTATAAGACTAAGAAATATTTTTATACTAGAAAACCTAAAAAGAGTGTACTATGCAATTGTTCAGTCTATTTTACAATATAGAATTGTTGGCTGGGGGTAAACATATGATAATATTTTAAGTCCACTTAAAATAATTCAAAGAATGATAATAAAGGTAATAAAAAAAAACCATCAAAATTTTCCCCTGAAAACATTTTTACAATATTCAATGTACTGACAGTAGATAAAATGTATAAAAAATATGCAATTATTCAATTTTTTAAACAAAAAACGTTAAATAATCTACAATTTAATATATCCGCAAGGTATCAGCATAACATTAAAATCGCGCAATTTAACACTAAACATACGCAAAACACATACCTATATCTAAGAATAACTTTTTTTTTAAATCTTCCTTCTAATCTTAAAATTATAGAAAATATCCATGAATTCCAACATGAATTAAAAAATTACCTCAAACTACTGTAAGAGTCTTTTAGTTTTTATTTATTATTATATTTTTTTGTCTTTTTTATTTTCTCCACAAACCTTGCTTTACATTTCTTTTCATTTATTTTCTTTTTTTTAATACTATTACTATTGATAAATTACTAAATTTACAAGACTAATTCCCATTTTTCTGCTATAATACAACAATGTTTTAAGTTATGATCTAATTATTG
Source organism: Halesus radiatus (assembly GCA_022606495.2). Classification (NCBI taxonomy): domain Eukaryota; kingdom Metazoa; phylum Arthropoda; class Insecta; order Trichoptera; family Limnephilidae; genus Halesus; species Halesus radiatus. The sequence continues at coordinate 15,087 of JAHDVE020011016.1, forward strand.
AAGCGATAATCCCTCACCAAACACAAGAATCTTGTTTCTTTATGGTGAGGAACAGCTATATTATATTTGTTTGTTACACTATATGAATCATGTTTTATTTATATACATACTTACTCTAAAAAAAACATTTTAAATAAATTAAATTAAAAAAAAAAAAAAAAAACATTTCATAGGTACCCACAATGTAATATTTAATGTATTGAACAATTGTAAAGAAACAGTTTTGTTTCTTAAATGAAAATAAATTAATTTCTGAATAGTTTTTCTGGGATTATCTAAAACATTGAGTGTTTGATTATTGTTTTTTTTTTTAATTTAATGAAAATCAAATTTAATAATGTTATTATTAAGTTGTTCTAGTATTTTCAGTTTTCTTTATTGTGACATCTGTTTCGGCGTTCAACGCTATTTTCAAACTGCGGTTAATCCCCATTGTGACGACTTATTTATATGATTTTATTCCATCCCACCCCATTCTAATTTGGACAGGTTTTTAAGAATAATAATTTACTAATGATTTTTTTTATTTTTTTTATATGAATACCGCACAATAGTCCCAACCGTCTGTGAGTGAGACTATGGCATTCCCGATTGGGAAAAGTTGTGAGGCTGAAGGAATTGGTGAGGGGAAGGAGAAGGGGAAGAGGGAGGTGGGGAAATACCTGGCTATTCAAATCTAGTCACCAAACACGGCTAAAAGCCATTTCAAGCAACGTTTCAATTCTGAATGGTGGTCTTTCACCGGGGCGATACTGAGAGTATCTTCCACTCTGATACTTGCAGAGCTTAACAATAACATTATTAAATTAGATTTTCATTATTAAAAAAAATAATAATTAAATGGAGTTCTACGAATTACACACAAAAACAATTAATAGAGTGTTTGGTGTAGAAAACAACTTAGATATAGCAGAAAACTTTCGTTTGGGGAATGTGTATAATCCCTTTTCGGAACCGGAGGGTTAAATTACTTATACGCTTGTATTAAGTGTATCTGAATATTTTATACATTTTTATGCATATCTTCCGTTATATTTCCATGGCGGTTATTGCAACGAAACTGTGAAACACAGCAGCTATCCGAAGAGAACGTAACGCGAGTCTGTTTGTGGTAGCGCGATTCAATATTTCCAACGTTACGTTTTAGAGCTCGACAACATTACCGGGTAGTGATACAACGCGGGATTCCTTCAATTTTACTATGTAGTATTATGTAGGTACACTATTAAAACAGCGTAGCAACAATTATTCGACCTGTCTTTTTCGAGTTAACACTTTTAAAAAAAAAATCTTTTGTGAAGCGCATGTACATAACTAACTAACTAACTAACTAACCATCACGCCGTTTCCCCGCAGGGGTAGGAAGAGAGGACGGACCGCCAAACAACTCGATCTTGGCATACTGTACATAACTGGACCAAATACTTTAGTCATTGTTTTAGTGCAGTTGCACCTACAGATTTTGAGATATTATATCTACAGACAACGAACTTACAAAATATCTCCTACGAAGTCATCCATTATGCTTAAAACCATTCCTTCATACATCATGTATTTAACTTAATTTGCTTAACATATTTTTAAAAGTTAAGTTCTCTGAATATTTATTATATTAATCTGCTCTTTTATGTGAATACCGCACAGTCCCAACTGCTCCCGATCGTCATGACCCAGTGAGACTATAGCATCCCCAATTGAGGAAAGTTATGAGGTTGAAGGTAGTGGGGCGGGGAAGGGGAGGAGGAAGGTGGAGAAATACCTGACTATTCAGATCTGGTCACCAAACACAGCTAAAAATCATTTAATGCAACGTTTCAATTCTGAATGGAGGTCTTTCACCAGGGCGATACTGAGAGTATCTTCTACCCTGTAACGTTCGCAAACATACTATATATTATTTTTAATTAATTGATTCCGAAACAGCACAAATTATTTAAATAAAATTTACTTGCGCACACCGCCATTTGAACCCGCGACTTTCGGATTCGTAGTCGAAAGCCTTACCCCTCGACCATGGAGGCCGTCAAACTACGTCAGGCTGCGCTTATGTTTTTGATATCAAATACCTTTTGTAATAGAATATATCATAATATATCATAATTATCAATTTATTTCAAACTAGAAACTGCTTAAATTTATTGCAAACTATCCTCGTCTACGATATACAGGGTATTAGCGACGTACCTGACTTACTTAAACCAGTGATTCATGGCCATATTTGGTGTAAAAAATTTAAATGAAATTTTGTTGGGTATGATATAAAACTAATAGACAATATTCTGAATAAAAAATTAAAACAAATAGCATCAAATATATTTCTCCTCAACAACTCTAATAATTTAAACATTAATCAAACATTCCAATGGCGTAGAGTCCTTTATACAAATAACTTTTCTTCTTTGAGCGTTAAAAAATTCCCACCTGAAATAAAACCCGCTTTTTATACGAATAATCATTTAGGTAAATTCTTAATTAATACCAAAGATAATGATGATAGACTAAGCCATTCGGGTATATATCAACTTAATTGTAAAGATTGTCATGCTTTTTATATCGGTAAAACTGCCCGGAACGTCAACGTAAGAGTAAAAGAGCACTTACGATGTCTAAATAATAATGCCTTTTCAGAATTCGCGAATCACTTAATAGAATCAGATCACTCATTCGATAAAGACTCGGGTATTAAAATATTACATAAAAATGGAATTGGAATAAGATTAAACAATTTAGAAGCCCTCGAGATCAAAAAAGCAGTTAATAATAATTTAAACATTATTAATAACCAAATTAATTTAACTAATAGTCCCATACTTAATTTATTCCGGTAATCTCAGCTGTTTCCCCCCCCTTTCCCCCCCCCTCCTTTTTCCTTCCCCCCCCCACTTATCCTCCCTAAATAATGTCTCCCCTCCCACTCTATATGTGTCTCTTTCTTTCATTTTATATCTCTTTCACTCAATGTTTTATGTATATATATGTGCCTGTATCTAATTATCTTTAGTTAATAATAAGCCCTGACGAAGCTTCGGTGAAGCGAAACCTGGTTGGCGACGGTTATTAATTCAATAAAAGTGGTGTTTTACAAATTGTGTTTTTCATTTAATATATAATGTCACACCCCAAAGTGTTTGCTTCCTTCGAATAAACATTATTTAGTAAATGAGAGTGGAAAAGAAAAAAAAAATTAGTAAATAGTAAGAAGTAAGTAATAATAAGTGAAGAATAATGATAATATCGAGCAAACATAAGTTTTCAACACTGATTACAACACAAGGAATAACATGGATAAAGCGAAATCGCACTCTCAGCTAACATAGACTTTTTGAACATTTTTAAAAATAAATTCAGCATTTCTATAGTTTTAATGTTGTCGCTAAGCCTATTATGTAACAAAGGAGCTTTACAAGAAACACTACTTTGCCCGAATGAAGTTCTGTTATTTGCCTGCAGATGTTAGTATTGCGCACTTGTTGTGACCTTATGGTAGTATCAATATTGTTAATAACGTTCTGTAAAGGTTTTATGCGTGGGTATTGCAGGCAAAGATAAACCTTATTTCATAATGCAATGTGAACGTACTTGCGTCATAGATCTATGTAAGTCGGTGGGCATTTAATAAAAGTAGCTGTTATATTGAATTCGGTGGTAGAAATTTTAATCTCTCCACCTACGTATTTTTGAGAATTTATGTGTCTGACCTATTTTATTTTCCCTTTTGGCATAAAGCTTGCGTTATGGGAAGTATTTTTCAATGTTTGCCGATGAATTATTTGAGAACGGGGAGATAATAATGTCAACAAATATATATAAATAATTTGATCAGCATTGAACATCCCATGTTATGCACGGAATTTATATCTAGATCGAACATACTACGAATTCTGGTAAACTTTTAATAGACAAAATTAATTAAAATATAAAGAATCAAGAAGAAAATAATCTGAAGAATTTAATGTTCTTCATAATGCCAGCAGCCAATTTTATCAAATATCTCATTTTTTTTCTGTTTTTAATTGGGTTAATTTCCATTTTTAAACAATTATTTTTTTTTATCATTTTCATTTTTTGCCAGTTATATATATTATTATATAAAAATGGCTAATGAATCCTCGAATACATTACATTTGTAAACACTATCATTTTATAGCAGTGGTGGATCATGTACACAATACACGATTTATACAAAATATATGAATAATTTACCAATGTATCAAAATAAAATGGTTAATGAATCCACGAATACATTAATTACACCATTAGGCATTAATATTTAACAAGTTGCCTTACAAAGTTGAAAACATTTGCTCTTGATGAAATTTTCACTGAGATTAAATCATTATTTCTAATTTTGAAACTGTCAATTCATCGTGGAATTCCACTTTAATATGAATTTTTATGATTAAAAAACGATTTTATCTTTCTTTCACTTGTTAATCTTCAGACTGGCATAATTAAAACTGAATATGTGGTATACCACATTAATTTTGTATTATCTATACGTAATAGAAATTGACTGAATTTAAACGGGCTATTAAAACAAATTTATTTAAAAAATCCTACTGTCGATTAACTCTAATTTCTCTTCAATTTACTGCAAAAAGCCACTTTCTCAAGCCTCTGGTAGTTGTTTGGTTTCGGTTTCCTCCGTATTTATTTTTTTTATGTAAAGTCTGTTATTACTGAACATAACCCCACGCATGACGTAAAATTTTACAATTTTTGCAATATTATTGTAAATGTATTATTTTTGTATAGCTGCACAGGTGTATTATTTTTGTATACTGTATAATGTTTTGTAATTTTATTAGATGAATATGAATACTGTCGGAGTAATATTATTAAAAAACAATAATGTATGTAATCGTTGTAGAAAATAATATTAACATAACCTAAATGAAACATGAAAACGTAAAAAACGACAGAAAATAAAAAGATTTCAGTCGCATCTGGGACTGAAACACCCATTACCATAAAAATTTAAAAATGAGGTTTTTAAATCTCAATAAAAATAATTAATAATTAAAAATTGAATATATTTAGACTTTCATAAAAAAAGTCTAAAGATGTCTCGTACGAACAAAAAATCGGATATTAATCCGAGAACTTTGTAATCATTATAAAGACAGCTGCCAATAATATGGGATTAAAAATGGAGAATAATAATGACAAAATATTGAATTTGAGTTATTATATCGCTGAAGATGACATAAATTGGTCTGGTCTCATTAGGTATGTTGGTTAAGCGGTTGCCCCGAATAGGCAGAGGTCCTGGGTTCGAGTCTCAGATGCGACTGAAATCTTTTTATTTTCTGTCGTTTTTTCCGTTTTCATGTTTCATTTATGTTAATATTATTTGCTACAATGATTAAATATTAAAGAATGAGATTTTTGAATCTCAATAAAAATAATGAATAATTAAAAATTTAAAGAATGTATGTAATATGTTAAGAATGTATAAATAGAATATAAAAGGAGCAGTATACCAATACCAGTGAATGGATTTAGCTAATCATTTTTTTTAAGTTTTTTTATAGTACAGCCCACTTTAAGTGAAATAACATAAAACTGCGCTTTATAAATGATTTGTTTTTATTATTATTATTATTTTCTATGTCAGTAGTGAGTCTCATTGCTTTCTAATATTGTGCATTTATGACGTCATATTTGTTTTATTTCTGACGGGACGGCTTTACAATTATATTTAAAACTACTTTCACGTTGGTTTATTATCTTCTGGAGACGGATTACATTGTGCTTGTTAACTGAATCTATGGGTTTAAAAAATATATATACAATGTCTATCGTGTCAGCTTTTATTTAAACAGATGGTTATTTATGCCTTTTTTCCCGTGATTTACGTCTTGTTTGCTAAAAAGTATTGACTTTTGGAAAGTGACCTTCTATATTGATGTTATTTTGCTCTTTCGTATATGTCATCTTTTAAACAAATGTGATGGTCTCCTTGATTGTATATCTCCTTGATATCTTTAAAATTATTTAAGTTCCACTATCATATTAAGAGTCTATTCTCACTGTAAAAAAACTGTACTACTACTGCTTTTGTATGTCTTAACTTGTGTGATACTTGCTGATATCTTTTTATTTTTTATTATATTATTTAATTGCTATTATACAATTGGAGTCTCTTATCACTGTTACAAAACTGTTCTACTGTTTTCGCATGTTTAATTGTTTTTTCACGTTTACACTTGTATATTGTCTTTATTGTTCTATTATTGCGCTGCTATTTGCATGATTATTATTTTTATTTTATTTATTGTTACATTTCAAAATATAATACAAGGCACAAATTCCCATTGTGTGAAAAATAATATTATGCATTAATAAAAAAAGAAAAGGATTTTTTATTAAATACGAGCAATTTTTTCAAGGTAGAAAATTTCTTCCAACTAAACCAGCTATACCTACGCCTACGGACCGACTACGCCCATTAAGAATTGTTTTGCTCTCCCAAGGCATTGCCTTATGGTAAGCCATTTTGTTTCTTAATCACTGGATGTCAATGGATTCGTAAGATGAAAAAACTGTTATGATTTATCATAAAGACACGGTGTAAAACTATAAAAAGTACATATTTTAAAACCGTAAAACTGTTAAACTTCTCGTCCTTAACCGAAATAAATATTTTTCTAATGTACTTTTGTTACTCAGAGATTTTTTTTTATAGTTACTCCCAACAAGAAAATAATTTTCTTCAAGGCCTATATCATCTTTGGGGATGCTGTGTGGAGGGTCTTTTGGATGATAGAGAGACGTATGAGGGACGAAACAGAGGCCGGTAAATCATTCCTCAGCCGAACTGTTGAATATAGAAATGAATTGTAGAAGCGACCCGTTCTGAAGTGAGAACTGTCAACCGTGTACAAATGATGGACACGCGTTTGACGTGTTTCCCGAATGTGCACCGGTGTCAAAGAGATCAATGACGCTAGTTCATCACAGTTCATTTTCTATTGAAATACCGGTGGAACAAGGACGGTATTCGCACCACATATCTGGGTTGCAAATATGGCAATCCGTTTGTTAAGATAGGCGAATCTATCGAACGAACCGCACATTTCTGCACGAGTCAAGGGTTTTTTTTTTCAGATATTTGGGGCTCCCGACCAGAGTGAATACCAAATTCTGCAGTGGCGTACACTAAATAAATAAAGTGGGGCGCAAATACTTTCTATAGGTACCTACCCTGAAAAATAAATAAATTCATTTTTTAATGATTGAGAGAAAAAAAAAACAATATTTTGGAAGTGAAAATGAAAAGAAAAATAACGTCTAGTTTCTGAGAAACATTAAATAAAAGAAATTTAAAATATATACATAGATAACGTAAAATCCATTGACTAAATTCGATACATTTTAAATCTTACATAAATATAATGTAACACACAGTAGGGTTAGGACGTTTTAACTAACCTTGCGACTTATTTTTTTATGATACGAATTTACTAATTTACTAAAAAATTATAAAAATAATAAGTTTTTTTTTTTAAATTTGTTTTTTAAAGAACACAGATGCCATTAACAATTCTAAGACAGTCTATAAAACACAATTAATTGTAATTGGTTTTGTAACAGTATTTATTTAAACTTGTTTTCTTTCTAATATAATTATTTTTCAAGTTACCCCATATAAAACGGTATTACAGCTATTACAAAATTATTTGTCGTTAAACGAACATAAATTTAAGGGTCTTTTCTTTCCCCTTTCGCGGAAGCTTCTTAAAATGATGTCCGCGTGTTAATTCGACGGTTGCTCGGCGCGGCCATGTATTCGCTGTAATTTCCTTCATCTGTTAGGGAATAGACGCCGTACGTCAGAGTGTTAAAGATAACATGATAATTATAAATCTTCCTAAATGACATAGGTAATACTAGATTAACCCCATTAAAACAAAATAGAACCAGTAAAACATTTGATGAGTATTGGCTAATCATAGATGGCACGGTGGAAAAAATGAGGATCTTCGATGCTTCTTGCCGGTGTTGTCTACAGATTTGACATGTCTCTAATTTTTTTAATATCTCCGTAAACATACTAAACACAGAGTTCGTATTTCATATATTTATATATTTGATAAAATAGTGAAAACATATAAGTATTTATAGAACGCAACAGAAAAAAATGTGTTGTCGAAAATTCGGGAAAAAAAAGTTAATTTATACACATGTCTGCGTGCTTTGATAACTTGCCAAGTGGTATGGTAGTGAGTGAAAGGGATACGGGGTTTCGCTCACCCTGGCATAATGCGCGGTCGTCAGTACTAGCCGGCGTAATTAACGTATCATGCGTTTTACTCTTTGCCTATGTTTTTTCATCGTTTTCAGCACTTACACAACATTTTACGTATGCATCATTAATGAAATGATTGACGTAAGTAATAAATGTTAACTATTCATTGTTATCTAACATAAATATTTCAAAATTCTAAATGTAATTGACAGATTTTCTAACACCCTAAGGGAAGGGAAACGGTTACACGTATTGAACAGAAATAAAATAAACTGTTTGAAATTAAACTGGTTTTGGCAATTTACATTATAAGTAAGACCTCTCAACTCTGAGACAGCCCAACGGAATTGATTTTTCATTCAAAACAAATTCAATTTTTCAAAACGTTTTATTTCACAATTCGTTAAACAATTTCATCTGAGGTGAGATAATTTGAACTGATATCGGGCACACTGGCACTCCCACAGTACTTTTTTTTTAAGAAAGACAAATATTCCCTAGTTACGAATAACCTGACAATATTTGAAAATCTCCTACTGCCCCATCACAGAAAGCGGAAGATGTTACTTGTGTCGTAATGGAGGACAACTCACGACGCCTGGGTCAGTCACTCAGCCACTGACCGGTCCACTTACTCGTATATTGTTTTATTTCTTCAGTGATTGGTTACACGTGAAGTATTTCTATGTTTTTGCTTATATGCAGAATTTCCAATTGCTACCGGCAACTATGGCATAACCATGTATTTAGTAAATGTTGCATCCAAAATAAGATCTGATAACTAAACATGGCATTAATCATTTCAGCAACGTTTTGATTCTCTTTTTGATATGAGTACCGCAAAAGAACCCCAGCTGCTCACAACCGTGTGGAACCAGTGATACTATGGCATACTCAGTTGTGGTATGTTGTGAGGCTGAAGGTAGCGGGGAGGGGAAGGAGATGGGGGAAATAAAGGTGGGGAAGTGCCTGGCTATTCAGATCGCATCACCAAACACGGCTAAAGCCATTTCAAGCAACGTTTAGATTCTAAATGGTGGTCTTTCACTAGGGTGCTACTGAAAGTATCTACCACTCTGGAACGTGCCCTAAATATACCATATATTATTATAAATTAATAAATTGTGAAATATCACAAATTAATCAAATAAAATTTACTTGCTTATGCCGAGATTTAAGCCCGCGATCTCCGGATTCGTAACCGAGGACCGTATCCACTCAACTACGGAGACCATCACATTCTTAACAGTGTGCTGAGTTTCTTTTAATTTGAAAGAGTTGCAAATACAGAATGTATAAAAACAGTTTTTATTTATCCATTTGCGAAAGAAACCGATTGATCAAAAATAGTTTGTAGCCGCATTGCCATGAAGTAAGCCTTCCCACAGCCGGGAGATCTCTAGATCTTCGGACCCTTAGTTGTGATCAAGATTTGTACCATCGTGATCTGGAGGTGTCATTCAAAGTCAGCCGATAAATAAGCATTTTGATCGTAACTCAGGATTGTCCATTTTCAGTTTAAAAAAAAAACCATCTAGTTAATTATTTATCAGTGGCCCGAAGCTATTTAAACATTTCGTCCGCCCCATTAACCGGCGTGCGGCAGCGGTAGTCAGTATGTCTCCAATCTTGCGCGAACCAACGGCTTCATAGCGAGCAGCGAGCACCCTTATGGTCGCGGCGGCCATCTTCTTCACTCACTCACTGCTAAGTCTCCAGGGCGTAGCGGTGAAAGTTATGAGCTAGGCTACGGAGATACAAAGCGACGATATTATCGAAGTCGTATACTCTTCCGCTTGCTCTGAAGGTCTTAACCGAAGGTTCACGATCAAAATTATTACAGAGTATGCTCCCCGCAAATGTTTGCGGGAAAACAGCGCGGTAGTAATATATTAGGATTGAAAAAAAAACCTATTTTCCGCCGGTTTACTTTCAAACGATCTAGTTTTACCCAGTTCTCAGAACTATTTAACGACTACAGATATTTATTTCAGGTCCTGAGATAAATAACGAAGCGAATGAAAATATTCAATCCTTTTGTCTTTGAATAGTTTTAATTCACAGTGAACATTTGCTACTTAACATTAGTAATTTTCTACCATTCGTAAAACTAACTTAAATTATACAAGTACAGAAGTAATCAGATATTCTTATGCGGGGGTGGTGATTTGGAGAGGGGTGGAGTCAAGATAAGCAAATATGGTTAGCGAAGTTTGAATTATTTTTTTGTTTATATCTGAAGTCCCTACGGAATATTAGAATACATTTAATAAGAAGTACTTTGTAAACACCACTGCTTTTACTATCTACATGTTTCAGAAGCAAAGCTTCCCTCATCAGGATATACAGTATACTGTGAGGAAAGCTTCGCTTCTGAAACATGCAGATATTTAAATATTAAAAATAGTGGTGTAAACAAAATACTTCTAATTAATTATATTAATAAAGACGCCACAAAAGAATTACACATCTTTCGTAGTAATAATATTATAATGTTTAAACTTACTTTTTTTCTTTATAGAGGGCGCAGAAGAGAATGATATGAAAGTGTCGAAACCGGTAGTAAATCAATAATATTAAGTAATAAATGTTGATTGTGACCTAAAAGTCGTCAACAAGAAATTGTTACATAGTTAATGCCCAGGAAATTAGATAATTTATTTTTTTTTGCGAAAAGAGTTATAAACAAGAGTGGTCACGATCCCCGCTATGAATCCGGAAGTCGCGGGTTCAAATCCCGGCGTGCGCAAGCAAATTTTATTTGATTAATTTGTGTTATTTCACAATTTATTAATTCAAAATAATGCACAGAATATTTGCAGTACGTTCCAGAGTGGTAGATACTTTCAGTATCGCTTTAATGAGAGACCACGATTCAGAATCGAAACGTTGATTGAAATGGCTTTAGCTGTGTTTGGTGACCTGATCTGAATAGTCAGATACTTTCCCATCTTCCTCCACCCCATCTTCTTTCACTCTCCAATATCTTTTATTTCATAATATACCCCAATTGGAGATGTCATAGTCTCACTGACTCCAGATGGTTGGGGGCAACTGAGACTTGTGCGGGACTCACATAAAAATGAATGAATAAAAAAAACATTGCAAAAATATAATTATAAATATATAATGCATAGGTAAATAGAGCTACAAAATCAGTTTAAAAAAGGTTTCAATTAGGTGTAAAATATTATAAAATAATAGCTATTTAATTAACCTGGTAAGTCTTTCCCGAGGCATCACCATTGGAAATACAAGATAGATAATCAATTCTATTAATTCATTACTGAGAGTTGGTCGTAAGCCTGGCGGGTAGGACGCTCGACTGGCAGTCGAACAGGTCAAGGTTGACGCTCGTAGTAAGTGACCGACTTCCTCCCTTCTGGAGAAATCACATTAATAATCCTATATATAATACAAATAGACTAGAGCACACTTACAATACTCGTCTCAATTTTAATGAAGGATTAACGGTTCCTAAGCATACAAACAAATATGGACAAAGAACTTTAGATCACACGATTCATAGGTGTTTAAATATGTTTCCCTCTGAAATAAAAAAAAAACTGTATTAAAACTAAACAGTTAATAAATATATTGAAGACTTAGCTAGCTGAAAGAAACTATTTGTATTAGATAATAAGGAAATATTTTATGTACGATTTATTTATTTATTATATGTTGTTTATGTTTTTTATGATTTATTTTTTTTATATTTTTGTAGAAATATTTTTTAGTAAGATTCTTGAGAAATATTGATCCTTGAAGTTTGTTACATATGTTTTTATTTTTTTATTTCATATATATATATATTGAAACCTTAACTGTAAATTTTGAATAAAAGACTTTTTGGAAAAAGAAAAGGGATTTTTGCATTATATATTTCTTGAATAATATTTAAATAAAAAAGGATTAAAAAATAAAAATTGTTCTGTACTACGATCTTAGGATGAATAAATAATCTTTATACTAGGGCAGCAAAATAAAGTAAAGTTGTTTGCTGCGATTGAATCCGAAATTAGTAGTTATTTTGACTTAATAAAATTCCTTTAGAGTGTCACTAATTTCGAACTTAAAAATACATTATTTTTAAGTAAATTTTCAATTTTTTTATTATTATTCCCTAAACTTCTATTTTCCTTTTTAGCAATTTATTTCGTAGAACGTTTCTCCGGTCTCTCACCATTATTCACATCGTGCATAGATCACAGCATCTTTTGGCAGTGCAGAACTTCTTCTTATATCTTCTATATATATTGTTATCCCGCGCCAGTAGCACACGACTGGTGAGCATCCTTTAAGCCTGAAACTCGTTTGTGAGATCCCTTTGCCGTTTCCTTAACGGGTCACAGACTCCCTGCAGGGGGATTTTTCTCTCGAACTTTCCGGCTTGATTATTGTATCGGGATTCCGTGGCTTAGAGCGCCGGACGATCGACTTGCAGACGGTGATTGTAAGGCGGGTATTTGCTTAAGTGCTCCTTCTTTTATTTTTTGTGGATAAAATGAGTACAGTAGTCGAAGATCATTATTTTAGTACTTTTTCCTTACCAATATTTAAAAAAAAATTATCGATCTACGTAGAGAAATTCTGAATCCAACACTTTATAAATCTGTACAAAACGTTTATCGGTGGAGTGCAAGAATTTATGCATACATTTTTGTGTTACTACTAAAAGTTTAAAAAATTTAATACTTTACAAGAGCCCCAACTGTCCGGAGCCAGTGGGCCTATGGCATTCCCGATCGGAATATGTTGTGAGGCTGAAATGGATGAGGAAAAGAAAGGAAAGGAAACTAGGTAAGTACCTGACTCTTCAGTTCTGGATACCAAACATGGATAAAGTCATAGTTCCAAAGTCCTGTTTAAATGTAACAAGACCAGGACTGAGCATTACAAATACTCGTTTGTACCTATATTACATGATGTTAGTGATAGATACGCAGATGTAGCGGATATATTTAACTACACGGAAGGTAAGTACAATAAGGCTATACTATCATATCTTTTTAATCAATATTAATATAACTTAATTTTATTATATAATTTATATGTACGCATATCTTTAACTTTTATATCCTTCATGAACGTTTATTCTTTTTATACTCGATGTCATTGTACGACCTAATGCCACACTTGATAGTTACCCTTTTAAATTATTTGTTCTATATTCTTATGTTTGTAGGTAACTGTGATATATAATAATTGTTTACGGTATTTTTATTCCGTTGATATTAAATAAATATCATGAATTTTAAGTAAAACAATGAAAAAAAAATCTAAATATTTTTCTTCACAAAATAGATAAATATGAATGCACAGAGTTAAATACATTTTTAACATTTATCTAACAATGCTGTAGCTAATTGTAGAGGAGGAAAAAAAACTATTAATTTGATAATTTTATAATGAAAAGTAATAACAACTCATGTGTTAAATACAGAATGAACAAATTGCTTTTGGTTTTAAACTGTTTTTACTTTGAAATTTTGAAATGAGCGAATCGCCGTCTTATGATAAAAAGGTCCTCTTTTCATAAATATATTAAAATACAATGACATATGAGGCGCTTGGAAACAGAGAGGCTTATACGCTTTTTGTGTAGTTTTGAGAAAAATGCTTTTAAAGTTTTTGAGAATTTTGTTAATCTTTTCATTTCGTCAATCTATTTTGATTTCGCTGATGCCAAACAAGCTTAAGGGATAAGAAAATGTATTTGTAATTTTATAGAATATAAATAACGTACTTTTCTTCATTATTAGTTTATTTAAGTAACAACATGATATGCACCAAAATCCAACGTTTTTACTGATGTTAATATTTCAATAATATCTCAAATATTAACATTTTTTCAAACATTTCACCTCTGTTCCCATTATTGTTTAAAATGCTAAAAAACACTTTTTCTTACGATTATTAATTTAGTTTTCATTTGAAGACAATACAAAAACAGTTTAACTTTATTAAATAATTATTTTTTCAAACGTAAAGTTTAATTAGAATGAAGAAACTATAAATTAAAACACAAAAAAGTATCCTCAAATTTGAGGAAAATTAGAAAACTAACCTGATTTTTTTCGGTTCATCGTTTGATGTCGGTTGTAGGGTTTCTTTCTGAATATTGCAGAGGTCCATAATCTTACTCACACGTGATTGTCGAGTAGTGAAACTCATGTTGTGTTAAATCGTTAAATTTTAAGACACAAAAGAAGCGCGCGATTTCACCAACTGTTAGTTCATACTCATTAGGCGGTCGAGTTCCTAAGGTACGTGTTTTATTACAGATTCCGTCTGTGAGACACAATTAACATGATGTTTACTGAACTTGTCGCTGCAGTATTGACTATTAAATCTGTGCGGCACGACGATATTACAGTTGTCTATAAAACTTCATACAAAGATAAAATTTGAGTCAAATAGCGCTTAAGCCTGTCTGGTTCTCAGTGCATCATGTGTAAAAACCACTCCAATATGTATACTATTAAGTAAATCGTAATCTTTTTTATTTAGGTTAATGCGCAGGGCAACACTAAATATTTCATAAAATGAAATTAACAAAAATATTGTACAAGAATCTGAAGGTATTTAATTATGGAAGAAAGCAATTATTCTGTGGCTTGACGTTATACTTAAAAATTCATTGTTTTAACCACTTTATTATCCACAGTAAAATGCTTTAAAACAAAGATTTTTTCATTTAAGTTACTATAATGTAATTAATTATTTTTATAAAGTATCTGATGTTTTAAATAACACGATGAGAATGTCCACAGCTTAATCTAACGCAGCGTGTTCAGAAATAATTAAGTTTTGACATAATATTTTGTAAGATTATCAAACGATAAAAAAATGTCCGAAAATAAATTATACCGAAAGGTTGCGTAAAAAATATGATGAATAAGGTTCGGGAATGATGGATGATGTTGAAACAAAGATTGCATGTTGGAATGAAAATGCTTTTGGAGCCTAATGGGGCCAAGTTGTGGTTATTACAACTGTTTCGTTCGTTGGAATAAAAGCCTTATTTGGTTTAT